>JAINUG010000709.1:0-72991 GCA_029706075.1 Aldrovandia affinis
TATGTTAGTATTTGATGATCATAGTAGTAAAAACAGCCTAGATCGTGTTTACCTGTTGACCTTTTATACAGAATGGCAGCCACCAACTGGGACCCAAAAGGTTTACTGGAAGTGGAAAAAAGATAACACCCCATCAGTCCCCTTCAGTGGAGTTCCCTTCATATTTGTTGGGTTCAAATCTATGATGTGGCATAAGGGCAAGCACAACGGAGCCAAAAAAAAGAGGCAATATGCTGAGGCCAAATCAAAGGAAACAGTAAGTGTTGTCACTTCTATCTTGGATTCAACGTTACAAACGAGAACAACCTCTACCCTCTCAGAACTGTATCAGACTCTGCATTATCTTGGTTTTATACCCTATCCATTAGGCTTCAATTCAGAACATGAAAACAAGATCAAATGGATCTTATATAAAAATGACACCTTTAGCGATTAATTCTTTAAAAGGATGAATAATTGGTGAGCATTATGGTTTATGCATGTGTAGTACTAGTCTGTACTCGGAAGGAGGTGAATTGAAAACATAAAGCTATACTATACATCAGACATGGCATATATTTATTTTCCTTTCATCATGTTCTCTACGAGTTTTCATGCGCTGATGTCCCTAGCGACGTTTAAGACTATTAAGAGTGACGTCACGCGCACTGTACAATATAAACAAACCAACAGGCCAATCGCATCTCGTATCTCGACGCAAGCGCAGATGACCGTGATCTAAAGGAATGGCATCTAGCCTCTACCAATAGGGTATATGTCGAGCATCACGTGACCAAACCGGAAGACATGCTTACTCACTTCTGCCAGTCAACAAGGTCAATGTGATAATTAAATAAAAACAATAGCACGGGTTGTTAATACTGTACCTTATAGTGATCAATTTCATTTTGAGAGCCCTGATGAATAACATACTATTATGCCACTAGATAATCAATGATTTCCAAGAAACTATAATACCGTTACCCCAATAACCTTGCCTATACTCGTTTTTCAGCTGAAATGTATTAGGGCAGCTAACCAACAACACTGAACTTGAACAGCTGTTATTTTGGACTGATGCCTTTATCAAACTTCTCAAAATGGGAATGCTGGTATAAGTCGTGCCTTTTAAATCATGACGATTAGATAGATTAGATAATCAAGAGGGTCCTGATCGTATTGCCAGATTAGCCTTTATACCTTGAGAAGTTTGACATAGCGTTACCATCCTTGAACTGGAACTGATGGTGAATGCAAACAGATCAACCTTATGCTAACCATCCCTACTCTCAGGCTGTGGGGCTTCTCGCTCTTTCGCATAGACCTGTGACAGGCTGCCCTGATGCGAACATCGGCAGTCATCCTGTCTCTGTTTGACACTGGTGAAAAATTAGGAAGACAACATAAAGATCTACATAGGTAACTGTTATTGAGAAACCGACCAGCTAACGCTAGGTAATAGACAGCAGGCACAGGTACTGTTAAGTGTTGTTTTATAGCACTCTTACTCTGTGTATTACGGTGCGTACTGATATGACGTCACCACGTTCTCAACGTGTTCTATACATTAAGTGTTGTTGTTCAAGATGGCTGAAGAAAGCACAACCTGTTATATTTTCCTCATCGAATAAATATGCCGATAGAAGGCTAAAGTGAAAACCGAGTCAAGCTTTGCTTATCCTCCGTCACGCAAGACGAAGATTGCGCACCCAAGCTTAACAGGTTATGGGCCCAGGGCTGGAGATAAGTGAACGTTTATATTCTCGGAAGAAGTTTTATGCGACGTATTACGCATTAGCCAATGAAGCTAACAAATAGCTAACTAAGCAAAGAAAAAGTATAGCGAGCTAGTAGGTCACGGTAAAAATTGGCGCGTTAGCAAAAATGGCGAACAGAGCAACGGGAGTCCTGGCACCACAACTTTTGTTCAATGGATCGGAAGATAAGTATGATCTTTGGGAAACAAGGTTTTTAGGCTGTTTGCATATTTTGAAGCTAAAAGAGACTATTTTGCATGAGCCCACTGGCGCTGACGTACAACAGCTAGCCGAAGATAGAAGGAAAAATGCTGATTGTTATGCTGAGCTAATAAGACTGTTAGATGATAAAAGCCTGTCGCTTATTAGGCATGAGGCCTCTGATGATGGTAGGAAGGCTCTGAGGATACTCAGAGAGCATTATTCGGTAAAAGCAAGCCACGCATAATAAATCTGTACACGTCGTTGACCAAGCTACGCATGGCAGACAACGAGAGTGTTACAGAGTATATAATAAGGGCTGAGAACATTATTATGGCTCTGAGAGATGCGGGCGAGGCTATGAGTGACGGACTGATCGTAGCCCTGGTGCTAGGCGGGCTACCAGACTCATTCAAACCGCTAGCCGTCCACGTGACGCAAAATGAGGATAACGTTATGTTTGCAGACTTTAAAAGGAGACTACGGGTCTATGAAGAGGCAGAAAAAATGAACACGGCAGAATCTACGGATAATGTGATGAAGACGTGTGCAAAACAAGGTCGAGGCCCCGCCAAGGCGTATGTTAGCAACAGAAATGACGAGGAAGCCAACGTGACGTGTTATAAGTGTGGAATAAAAGGGCACAAGGCAAGAAAATGTTTTTCGAAAAGTGTGGTGTGGTTACTGCAAAAATAACACGCACCAAGAATCAATTTGCAAGAAAAAGGGGAGGCTAGATGGCATCAGAAAAGTCACGGAGGAACAGCATAACGACCAAGACCATCTCTTCAAAGCCAAGCACACGAAGAATGAGGGACCACCAGACAAGGTGAAGATGAAAGGCATCATGGTGGACTGGGAGCGGCGTCCCACATCGTGAAGCGACATCGGTAAGTTTAAAAGCTTTGACGACTCGTTCCAGTCTGAGACCCATTCAGTGGAGTTGGCCGGCGGGACCAAGTGCAATGGAATTGCACAACGAAGAGGAACAGCGATGGTGTGTCTGCTGGACAACACCGGACGACAGCACGGAGCACAGCTGCGGGATGCACTGTACATGCCTTCTTACCCACGTGACATATTTTTCGGTGGCAAGAGCAACCAACGGAGGAGCGACAATCACTTTCATGAAAGGGGACAGTCACATGGTTACCAAAGGCGGTGACAGGTTTGACATCCACGAAAGTGGAAATTTGTATTACTTGCCAACTGTTGAAAAGAATGTTGATGAATGTAAAGTGTGTCATGACATGCAAACTTGGCATAAAATATTGGGTCATTGTAACTATGATGATGTACAAAAGTTACAAGGTGTGGTGAAGGGCATGGAGGTCAAAGGGAGTGCAATCAAACCAGATGTGTTATGTGAAGTGTGTACACAGGGCAAATTCACCCAGACGAGAAATAGGGAGCCAGACAGGAAGGCTAAGAAACCCTTAGAATTAGTCCACACTGACTTAGCTGGTCCCATGTCAACACTGAGCTTAGAGGGGCACAAGTATACACAGTCTTTTACAGACGACTACTCAGGTACCATGTTTGTGTATTTTCTAAGGTCCAAGAGTGATGCAGTGCAAGCCACAGAAAGGTTTTTAGCAGACATAGCACCTCACGGAGAAGTCAAGTGTATCCGTTCAGATAACGGCACTGAATTTACTAGCCGAGACTTCCAGGCACTGTTAGCCAAGAATAGGATTAGACACGAGACGTCTGCACCCTATTCACCCCACCAAATGGAACAGCAGAGAGAGGTTGGCGAACTCTCTATGATATGAGCAGATGCCTACTGATAGAAAGCGAGTTGCCTGATAAGTTATGGAACTACGCTATACAGACAGCAGCTTACGTGAGGAACAGGTGCTACAGTAGGCGCACAAAGAAAACGCCATATGAGCTGTTTACAGGCAGGGAACCAAACTTGTCCAAACTGCAAAAATTTGGATCAGTGTGTTTTACTTACAAGCAAGAGAAAGGAAACTGGACAATAGATGCGAGCAGGGTGTTTTCATTGGTTACGATAAAAACAGCCCAGCTTACCTAATATACTACCCAGACACAGAAAAGGTCAAAAGCACAGGTTGGTGAAGTTCACAACCAAGACAGCCAAAGAAAAAGAAACCCAAACATCTGAGTCATACATAGAATATGGTGATAGAGATGTATATCCTAAGATCGATGACAGCGAAGAAAGTGTTGTTGATAAAAATATGGAAAATGTGCTAGGTCGATGTGTTCAGAGTGGTGTCTCTGGGACCTTACCCGAACAGACTGAACGTATACAGCCGGGTAAAGTCACCGAGACTGGAACCAGAAAGAACCCACCGAGAACCAAGAGGAGACCAGCTTACTTACAATTCGAGACTGAGGATATGGAGGACAGACTGCAAACATCGTGGACTCTTGTTATAGAGCAGTATGTAACATTCCTCAAACCTACAAGGACGCCATAGCGTCAGCAAATCAAGGCAATGGGAAAATGCCATGAACGAGGAGATGCGATCACTGGAGGAGAGCGAGACCTTCAAACTCACCCAGTTACCACCAGGTAAACGGGCAGTGGGGGTAGATGGGTCTATGCACTCAAGAGTGACATTGACGGATCAGAGAGATACAAGGCGAGATTCGTAGCAAAAGGCTACAGTCAGAAACCAGGAACTGACTACGGAGAGACATTTTCACCCACGGTCGATATGACGAGTGTAAGAGTGGTCATGCAGAAGGCAGCGCAGGAGAACCTAGTCTTACACCAAATAGATGTTAAGACAGCCTATCTGCATGCACCAATTGACTGTGAAATTTATATGGAGCAACCAGAGGGTTTTGAGAAAAGTCGAAACCGGTGAAAAGCTAGTATGCAAGTTGCAGAAATCACTTTATGGTCTAAAACAATCGGGCAGAAACTGGAATGCTATGTTACATGCATATTTGATTGAAAATGGTTTTGTACAGAATTCCGCTGATCACTGTGTGTATACAAAAGAAAAGCATAACGAAAAGGTCAATTTGATAATATGGGTTGATGATCTAATCATCGCAGCTAGCGATGAGGGTGTACTGAAAAGTGTAAAGAAAATGCTCACCGAAAGGTTCAAAATGAAAGACCTGGGAAAATTAAATTATTTCTTGGGGATAGATTTTGAGCAAACAGAAGGTCAAGTTAAAATGTCACAGAAAATATATGTGAGTAAAATACTGGAGAGATTTGAAATGCAGGATTGCAGATCCAGAGAGACTCCATGTGAGCCAAAATTAGAGTACACAGAAAATGCAGAGAAAATGAAAGAGCCAAGGAAATACAGAGAGGCAGTAGGAAGTTTAGTCTACTTGTCCACATGCACTCGACCAGATATAAGTTTTGTGGTCAGTAAACTAGCTCAGCACTTTGCTGAACCAACAGTAGAACACTGGAACACAGTGAAACACGTGTTCAGATACTTAAAAGGCACAGCAGAACAGGAGTTATACTTCAAAAGAAATGACACAGAGAGGCTAGGTCTAAAAGTGTACTGTGATGCTGACTGGGCATCAGATGTAACGGACAGACGCAGTACATCAGGATATTGTGTCAGTCTATGTGAAGGAAGCTCTTTAATATCATGGAAAACAAGAAAACAACCGACAGTAGCACTATCTACTTGCGAGGCAGAGTACATATCCTTAGCATCAGCCATACAGGAATGTATATACTTAGAACAGTTACTCAGAGGTATAGATAAATATCAATATGCACAAACAAAGGTATACAAAGACAATCAAGGTACTATTGCACTGACCAGAAACCCAGTAAACAGACAAAGGTGCAAACACATTGATATTAAATACCACTTCATAAGGGAAACTGTAAATAATGGAAAAGTAATTTTGGAATACTGTCCTACTGAGCAAATGATTGCTGATGTCATGACGAAGCCAGCCACCAAGCTAAAGTTAAAAAGGTTTGCACATGACATGTTTGGCACTTAGAAGTGCAAAAGAGTGTGTTACTGTTTACATTGTGGAGTAAAGAAGGAACCTCATTTTAGTTATTTTGTTTTCCAGGTAACCCAGTGAGCTAAGAGCGAGTGGGGGTGTTAAGTGTTGTTTTATAGCACTCTTACTCTGTGTATTACGGTGCGTACTAAAAATGTAATTAGTACTAGCTAGCTAACACTAGGTAATAGACAGCAGGCACAGGTACTTAAAAAATGTCGTTAGTACTAGCTAGCTATCGCTAACGCTAGGTAATAGACAGCAGGCACAAGTACTTTTAAAAAATGTTGTTAGTACCCTCATAGTCATGGATATAGGAGGAAGCGTATAGCTTAAACCCCTTGTCCTGTAAACATCTTGTATGGAACAACGCCATTATCTCATCTACCGGAAATGGCCAGTCACGTTTAGCAAAACACGGAAGTCCGTTGCGCATAACCCCCATTCCTACCGTCCACGGTTCCCAATAAAACGCGCTAATTTTCAAGACTACTTCCAGCAGATCAAAACGCATTTCATCCTTTAAAAGTATTTTCATATTGATATATATAAAATCGCCTTGAAATCTACATATCCCAGAAATCTAAATATACATATCTACATATAGCCTACGTAAGTGAGACACTTTTGAAATTCCATAAACAAGTCGTTATTTTGTTTTGGGGTTGACGAGAAAACGAATTCTCCTAAGGTATAAAGTCACGTTTCCACACGTAGGTTCCTTAATTTGTTGTACTCCGGACTGTAATAGTGAGGCACACAACATGAACGCTGTGGATGCAGGATCAAATATAATTCAGACCGTAGTATTGTAAAGCCTTTTAGGCTAATTTCTTTACAATATTTAGACACATAGAAAGCGCTGAACGGGAAGCCAGGGGTGAGCATAAAAGTATTTGCCTTTTATGCAATGCAGGGTTCGACAACGTAGCAAACTGCCAATGTAACATTACGAGTTTTCATTACGAACTTCAGCGAACATATATCCAGTGGCGTTAGGTCTGATTATGCACTGGGGGTTCCAATAAGCAGTCTGTATAGCTAGCCAGCTATCTAGTACGAATTAAAATGAAGAATTTGTTGTATAGCCAATTTTTTTGCCATATATTTTTTGTATTACTTTAGCCCATCAAGTAGCTAGTTTCCAAGCGATTTATGAACTAACATATAGATGCATAGTAATTGAGTTGTTTCCATTTTCATGTAGGAAGTTTTCTTCTCATGTTGAGTGTTTTACGCTGTTTGAAACAATGCACACGGCGCTGCGGAGGCCTCTGAGACACCATGCGGTAATTGGTTGACTGTCTATGGGGAGATGTTTCTGTTATGTTATTGACATTTGCTAGTCCCACCCAAGGGGTCACGACATGAGATATTGAGTGAAGCATGCATGGGCATCTACCCTCTACCAGTAGATGTGCAGTACAGTTTTGTACAATGGGGAAAAACGCACATTTTGCAGATTGTTTTCAATCAAATCAAATTTACTTGTAGAGCGCTTTTCAAAAATGCATTGTAACAAAACGCTTAACAAAAGGGAACCCAGGCCTAGACCCCCCCAAAAAGCAAGCCTAAGGCAACAGTGGCAAGGAAAAAGGGAGCAACCTTGGAAGGAACCAGACTAAAGGGGGGGGCATCCTCTTCTGGCTGGCACAGGGTGTGCCCAAAACCATATCATGGTCAGTCAGTCTGAGTTAGGTTGTTTAACTGAGAAATAAATGACATTACAAACTTTTTATTATTATTATTATTATTTTTATACAAGAGATCAATAATAATGTCAAGTTCATGATATGGTGTATGATACAATTCATATAAGTATGATGACGGTGTGTTAGTAGCCAGCTAGCTACCGATACCTAACCTAGTAGCTAGCTAAGCTGGACCCCCGCTTTACTTTTAGTGCCCCTTCTAAATAGTCTGCATGACACCCCTGAATAGAATGCATTATGGCCTCTATAATTTATAGAGACAAAGCAGGTTTACAAGTTTAAGTGCTAAGTTATGGCTTTGAAAACATTGTTTCCCTAACAGGTTTACACCTGGGCCAAATGATAACGGGACAATTTTGTAGCTTTTAAGCTAAACACAGATAGTCAAATATTTCTACTAGGACCTTAATACTAATACTTGGTACTCAGAATTCTGATAGAATTCTGTATCGTAACTCAACCAGTTAACATAAACAGCTTTTGACAAGCAATTCGGAGAATGGAGGAAAATGAACAGCGTTTTCACTCAAATCGTGTTTTCAGCCATAGTTTCCTGCTCAAATCCAATTACATTTGTGGTTCACATAACACAAGTCTGTCCAAAACACACACAAGCAAGTAAGCTTGTGACAGTACAGCTAGCTATCACTGTGTATTCTGAAATGAAATGTTATAAATTTAGTTAGGGATGTTAATGATTAATTTATGATTGATTCATCGCCGTTAAGAATTTGATCGATCAAGCATATCAAATTAACGATTATGTATTACAGCACTGCAGAGTTATCCAAAGCACAAACTCTAAGTGTAATAATATTGCTTTGAAACAACCTTGTTGATTTTATGAAATATATCTAGCAATATTTTGCAAAAGAAACAATTTACGACTACAAAACTTTTTTGTTATATTTTGTATAGCCTAACGTTACCTCAGCCGACAATAGCATAGTCTCGTGAATTCGCTAAGCGCAACGTTACTTCCGCATTTCTCTGAGTTTTTGGTGATTTTTTTTTTTTTTTTTTTTTTTAGCATGACAGTATTCATGCATCCCCGGGACATCGGTTCCATCAGAACAGGTGTTCTCAGCGGCTGGTCTTACTGTAAACAGGCTGCGCACACGGCTCACCCCTGAACACGTGGATATGCTTCAATTCTTAAATAAAAACAAGTAAGGGGACGAGTTAGGAAGTATGCCAAGTCTCCGCTGCCGGACAGCCCTTTTCATTTCAAAAGGAATATTGTTTTCATTGTTAGGCCGACTGAATGGTTTTTCCATTTCCTTCATAATTCTTATTGTTTTATGCTGTTATAATAGGCCTGTGTCTCAAAAGTTTGAGTAAACCTTTGATTGAGGAAACAAAACGCACATTTTGTATTCTGTCATGCGCTAGATTTTGCTGTTTTTTAATATTTGTTTTAAAGATATCAATTCATTGTTTGTTATCGTGGGTGACGATCGATTAAGGACATTTCTTCAAATTAGCATCCCTAAATGTAGTACAAAACAATGGTTGTGTCTCAGTCAAAAAGCGGCTGTTTGTGAAGACAGCTGCTTTTTGACACCATTTGCCATCTTTTCTTTCAAGACATGTCCCAGGCATTATTTGGGCAAACATTTTCTGAAGTAATTCTGCCTTTGTAGTACAACCGAAATGTTTTCATTTAAGGTTTTTATTTTTCATTTTTTAGCACTGCCTCCTGAGACCGCTACCTGCGAAGGATGCAAGCAGACTGACAGAGGGAAGAAGAATGGAGTATAATCAGAGTGCAGGCAACAGGAAGGGGAAAAGCTGCCCACAATTGTCATGTCCTTATGAAGACATGAAGGAAGAACCTGTGATGGAATGCACAGATTATACAGGGGTGGAGCCGATATCAAGTCTGAACACAAGTGAAAACACAGAGGAGAGGAAAGAGAGGAAGACTGGATACGAGATGAGCAGGGAGGAAAAAGACATACTGTTCAACATGAAGGAAGAGGAAGGAGAGCGGTGTATGAGTGTGAAAAAGGAGAGGGAGGATAGTGTGAGAGATGAAGAGGGACTTTGGAGGGAGCAAGAAAAAGAGAGGGTTGAACAGGAGAGAGATTTAAACAATCAAATTCCCCAAACTGACAGAAGGGAGAAGAATGGAGTAAAATCAGAATGTGGGCAACAGGAAGGGGAACTGTCCACTCTTGTCATGTCCTTATTGCTAAAACAGCCAAGAGTGTTGATTCGCCGACTTGAATTCACGAGTATCTCAGTTCCTGTGTCATCACTTCCACATTCCCTGTCCAGCAGAAGAGACCAGGAAACACGATTTCAATGGAGATGGCATGAGCTCTCACCAGTGAGGATGAGATCACTGGGGCAGAATGGGCAGGTCGTGACCCAGAAGAGGAAGACGATGAGCCAATTGGAAAGATCCCTGAAAGCTTCATCAATGAATGGGTAAGAATCAATTGGGAAATGGACAATGTCTCTTCTCACTGCTGTCAAATCTTATATGAAATAATGTGTCTTTTACAGGAGCTGTGCTGAAGCCCCCCATAGCTCTCCTGCCATCACCCCCAGGAACCAAGACACAGGTTAAGATCTCTGCTAATCATTTTCTCTGGGTGCAGGCTGAGCCCTTTGGCCTAGACATCGCTAGTTCCAGTCAGGGCTAAGTCAGCCAATAGAAAGGGATGTAATCATTTAGCAAACAGAAGAAAGGTTAGTCTAGCACAGAGCTGGAGATGGTTGACAGGTGTCAATGCAGGACATTTAAGATTTTGAGGAAAAGGACAAAAAACAACAATCTGTAAACATGATTATTGGACATTTAAGGCTGTTTGAAACCAATATTGAGATGATTTCTGCTTTATCACTGAAGTGCATTTTCTTCTGATTAGATTTTTGAAATAGGGAGGATATGGACCTGGAGGGACAGTGTATCACTTCTACTATATATATAAATCCTCACTTTTTCTTGTTTGGTCTTTAGCATTGTATCCATTTGTACTTTCTCTCAATTACAGTTGTGTTCATCAGCACCTACTTACTTGTATATTTCCAAAAAGCTTAATGTCTCCTTTACCCCTTCTCTCTCCTCAGGACACCTTGTTGAGGTGTCCTCTCAGGTGTTTGCCTGCTCCCAGTGCCCATTTGTTCACATGGAGGAAATGAATCTTCACCAGCACATTGAGAAGGTTCACTCAGAGGAGCACAGCCAGATCCTGAGGTCTGGAGGAAACCCAGCAGGGAGCCCACTGCTTCCGAGCAGCACACATCAGCACCCCACACCCCCTAAGACTTTCCCCACCCTAACACAGTCACACACAGGTACTCCAGGGGCCCACATATGTTCCCAGTGTGGGACAAGCTTTAGATCTGAACCCCTGCTGAAAAAACACCAGCGAATCCATACAGGGGAGCGTCCATACCACTGCTCCCAATGTGGGAAGAGTTTCAGTCAAGTTAGTAACCTGAAAAGACACCAGCGACTCCATACAGGGGAGCGTCCATACCACTGCTCCCAGTGTGGGAAGAGTTTCGGTACAAATGGAACTCTTAAACAACACCAGAGAACTCACACAGGGGAGAGGCCGTACCACTGTGCACAGTGTGGGAAGAGTTTCAGTACAGATGGAACTCTTAAACAACACCAGAGAACTCACACAGGGGAGAGGTCGTACCACTGTGCACAGTGTGGGAAGAGTTTCATTCACTCAGGTCACCTAAAGAGTCACCAGCGAACTCACACAGGGGAGAGACCGTACCACTGTGCACAGTGTGGGAAGAGTTTCAGTCACTCAAGTGACCTAAAGAAACACCAGCGAACTCACACAGGGGAGAGACCGTACCACTGTGCACAGTGTGGGAAGAGTTTCAGTCACTCAAGTGACCTAAAGAAACACCAGCAAACTCACACAGGGGAGAGGCCGTATCACTGTGTGCAGTGTGGGAAGAGTTTCAGTACAAATGGAAGTCGTAAACTACACCAGCGAACTCACACAGGGGAGAGGCCGTACCACTGTGCACAGTGTGGGAAGAGTTTCATTCACTTAGGTCACCTAAAGAGTATTTTTGTATTTGTATTTTTAATTTATTTCACCATTGGTAGTGTATAATTTCAACTAATACATACAATTCATGGTTAAACACATTCATTTACACTTCCATGGTGAAAAGGGAACAGGAAGAAGAAAATTCTTATTTTACCTGCCCCTTATTCAAAACATAAACAAAAACAAAAGCCAATTCAACCAATATTTACAGTAATATATGAAATCAAAGAAAACCAAATGAAAATAATACTCCTCAGTCAATTCCCAGCCTATACATCATCATACATTCTAAGTATTTTCTCTTTATACATTTTTTTAAATTGGAATATATTTCTACAGCCCTTTAATTTGTTCTGTAGAGAATTCCACAGTTTAACACCCACTACTGAAGTGCACATCTGCTTTAACTTGGTCCTTGTGTACTGATGCTTGAAATTAAATTTCCTTCTGTGATCCTCAGTTTCTGAACTAAAAACAAACAACTTTTGTAGGTTATCTGGCAGTATTTTACTTTTGCCTTATACATAACTAATAATGTCTGCAACTCAACTAACTCTTTAAGTTTCATTAGTCCGGACTTAATAAATAGTTTGTTGGTGTGTTCTCTGTAATCAGCTTTATGAATAATTCTTACTGCTCTCTTCTGTAATATGTACAATGGCTTTATGTTGCTTGTATATGTATTACCCCACACTTCCACACAGTAACTAAGATATGGTAGGATAAGTGAGCAATATAAGATTCGCATGGCCTTATAATCTAATACATGCTTGACTTTGTTCAAAACAAAAATACTCTTCGACATCTTTTTTTAGTATGTGATATATGAGATTTCCATGTTAATTTGTCATCCATTATTACACCCAGAAATCTAAATTCAAATACTCTTTCAATGTTAACTCCATCTATAGACAGTGACACATTTTCAGTTCTTTTTTTTTACCAAATATCATAAATTTTGTTTTTTCCAAATTTAACGATAACTTATTTTCATCAAACCATCTTTTAAGTTTAGCCATTTCATGTACAATAATGTCTGCTAACGCTTTTATATCATGTCCAGAAGTAAAGAAATTTGTGTCATCTGCAAACAGAACAAATTGCAGTATCTGTGATACTTCACATATGTCATTAATATACAAAATAAAAAGTTTAGGCCCCAAGACCGAGCCTTGTGGGACTCCACATTTAATCTGCATATATTCAGATGTGTTACCTGCAAACTGTACATATTGTTGTCTATTATCTAAATAGCTTCTTAACCAGTCTAGAACTACTCCTCTCACACCATATGTATGTAATTTAGAAATTAAGATAGTATGATCTATAGTGTCAAACCCTTTTTTCAAGTCAATAAATACCCCTATTGTATATTTCTTACTTTCAATTGCTGTTGTTATTTCTTCCGTTATATTCATTAAAGCTGCAGCTGTAGATCGATTTTTCCGAAATCCATACTGGCTCTCACTCAACAATGTGTTCTTTTCTATGAAAATATCAAATTTTTGTACAAACAATTTTTCCAGCACTTTGGAGAATTGTGCAAGCAAGGACACCGGTCTATAGTTAGTAAATTGGTGTTTATCTCCTGTTTTAAAAAGTGGAATAACCTTTGCTACCTTCATTCTCTCAGGAAAAATACCTGTTTGAAAAGAAAGATTAAAAACATAACATAGAGGTTTTATTATACAATCAATCGTCTTTTTCACTATTATAATATCTATCCCATCGCTATCAGTTGATGTCTTATTTTTAGATTTTGCTATAATGGATAAAATGTCATTTTCGTTGACCTCACCCAGAAACATAGATTGCAACACTTTACTTTCCCCTCTCCATCCACCTTTTATTTGCCCATCCTCATGTTTTGTAATGGCATTTGCCAGATTAGGCCCAACGTTTACAAAAAAAGAGTTGAATTCATTTACCACTTCATTCATATTTTTTGTAATTTTGTTGTGATCACTGATAAAATAACTGGGCAGGCTCGTGGACACAGATGTGTTCCCTATAACTTTATTTAAAATATTCCAGGTACCTTTTATATTATTTTTATTTTCTTCTAACAATTTATTATAATAATCTTTCTTAGCTTGTCTCATTATTAATATCAGCTTATTTTTATAAACCTTATATTTCATTTCAGCAGTCTTTGTTCTAAGTTTTATGAAGTCTCTGTAGAGTTTGTTTTTCTTTTTACATGCATTCTGTAAACCCTTTATTATCCAAGGCTTTCTATTGTAACTACTTTTTTGTTTGCGTAGTACTGTTGGACAATGTTTTTCATACAGTGATAAGTAGGTGTTTAGAAAAGCCCCATATGCAGCATTTACATCTTCTACATAGACCTCTTCCCAATCTTCTTTTAAGAGGTCATTCCTGAACTTGTTTACTGCCTCGTCTGTTCTTACCCTTACATATCTATGGACATTTTCCTCTCTCTTACTCTTCATTTGACAGTCATATGTTACGAATACAGGTAAATGGTCGCTTATATCATTTATTAATAGTCCACTTGTGATATTATTCTCCATGACGTTTATAAAAATATTATCAATTAATGTTGCACATGTTGACGTTACTCTACTGGGTTTGGTGATCAATGGGTATAGCCCTCTACTATATACTAACTCCAGAAAATCTGATGTTGTTTTATGTTTCGATACGTTTAGGAGGTCAATATTGAAATCCCCACAGATAAGAAATGTTTTATTTTCATTTATCCTACTTAATAATTCTTCCAATCTATCTTTAAATGTTTCTACCTTTGACCCTGGTGTTCTGTACACACACATAACAATAATATTTCTCATTCTTTCCACTTCAATTTCCACGGTTATACATTCCATTAAATCATCAATTACCGTTGTCATACATTCAACTGGTCTGCATTTCAAGTCGCTGTCCACAAACAGAGCCACACCCCCTCCCATCTTATTTGTTCTGTTGATATAGTGCAATTCATATCCATCAATATTGAAATCAATACCTTTCTCTTCATTTAACCATGTCTCAGATAAGGCTATCAGTTTAAACTTGCTTTTAAAAGTATTCAGATATTCATAGATCTTAGTAAAATTTGCATAGAGGCTTCTACAGTTGAAATGTATTAACGAAAATGTCTTATCTAGTTCAACACTATCATTCAATTGTTCCTCAGTATAATAATTACAAGTGGCATTGATAGAATTGAAGACATGGCTTTCCGGATCAACATCACATTCAAAGTCATGCATTTTATACTCTGTGTAGTCAGCTCTTGAAAATGATTGTCTTTCAAGTGACTCAGTCATTAGTCATACCTTTTCATTCCGTTCACCTGTCGGCGGTCGGCTCCCCTGCCCGCCCGCCCGCAGCGGGCCCAGGCCCACTCCAAGTCCGGCTCCCCGGTCGGCTCGAAACCGCATGACGCGATGCCCCCCCACCAAGTCCGAACGAAAGTCCACAAAGTCCACAGCCATCAATCGCCAAACAGAGCCACGTTACCGTCTCAAACAGGCACAAATATATAGCTCCATAATCCATAATGCTCCCACACATTTCAAACCAAAGTCCACCTGACCCAAAGCCATCCCCATAAACGCGTTTTGAAGACATAGTGTCGGCCCAAGCAGCCATTATCATTCTTATCTGTATTGATCCAAGTCTTTAAGCTCTCGTATCGTGACGACTTTGGCTTCTTCGGGTGTTCCATTTAGCCGTATCATCACTTTGCAGTTTCTTGTCCATGTTGATTGTATCTTGGATTGTTTCCGCAGTATACGTGCGTTTCTGGCAATGTCGGCATTCTTTTTGTAAGATGTTCGTTCAAGTACACCCCTGTTCCCTTCAGCTTCCTAGCCTGCCTCAGTAGCTCAGTCTTGTGCTTCCGATTCACAAACCGAACTACGATTGCTGGCTTTGTTTTTTGCTGTCCCTTCTGGGAAAGGTATGACAAGCAGCAATGTTATCACTTTGAATAGTCATGTTCTTACTTTCAAAGAATTTTATGACTTGCCGTTCGAGTGTTTGTAGTTCCTCCACCGGGCGTCGACTCCGTCTTTACCGCCGGTCATCGCCCCTAGCATACGTTCTGTGTGTGGTTTCCAGTCCGCTGATGATTAAATCCTCCATTCTTGTGTACTGTTCCAGGTCGTCAATTCTTCTCTCCAGTCCGTCAATTTTCTTGTCTTTCTCTTTAACCAGATTCTTCAGTTGTTTGACTTCGTCCATTAATTCCATTAGTATGGCTTGTTGTTTGGCCACCTTGCTCACTTCTTCCGACATGAAGTTAAGAGATTTTCTGATCTCCAATTCTTCATCGATAGCTGCTTTTCTTGGCATTTTCGATTCGTTATGCTTTTCTCTTTGTCTCAGTTCGGTTTCTTTTAGTTTTGCTAAACGATGTTTTTGACCGTACCACTGTGCACAGTGTGGGAAGAGTTTCAGTCACTCAAGTGACCTAAAGAAACACCAGCGAACTCACACAGGGAGAGACCGTACCACTGTGCACAGTGTGGGAAGAGTTTCAGTACAGATGGAACTCTAAAAAAACACCAGAGAACTCACACAGGGGAGAGACCGTACCACTGTGCACAGTGTGGGAAGAGTTTCAGTCACTCAAGTGACCTAAAGAAACACCAGCGAACTCACACAGGGGAGAGGCCATATCACTGTGTGCAGTGTGGGAAGAGTTTCAGTACAAATGGAAGTCTTAAACTACACCAGCGAACTCACACAGGGGAGAGGCCATACCACTGTGCAGTGTGGGAAGAGTTTCAGTCAGTCAGCTGACCTAAAGAAACACCAGTGGACTCACACAGGGGAGAGGCCGTACCACTGTGCACAGTGTGGGAAGAGTTTCAGTCACTCAAGTGACCTAAAGAAACACCAGCGAACTCACACAGGGGAGAGGCCGTATCACTGTGTGCAGTGTGGGAAGAGTTTCAGTCAGTCAGCTGACCTAAAGAAACACCAGCGGACTCACACAGGGGAGAGGCCGTACCACTGCTCCCAATGTGGGAAGAGTTTCAGTCGTGTGAAGTAAAGAAGTAACCTAAGGATTCACACAGGGAGATTCACACAGGGAAGAGTTTCAATATCACTGCTCCCAATGTGGGAAGAGTTTCAGGCTATTAAATTATTTAACAAAACACCAATGGATTCACACAGGGCGCGCCCATACCACTGCTCCCAATGTGGGAAGAGTTTCAGTCGTGTAAGAACTCTGAAGGTACACCAATCGATTCACGCGGTATAAAAGCTCCACCCACCTGTGCTCACATGACTGAAGTACCATTCAGGGAAAAGTGTGGATGGAGTTCATGTTCGAGAGGCCAGCATATGCTGGAACTGTGTTTGGTGTATTTGGAAAACATTTTGGATTGCAATTTGGCTTGTTTGTTTGGCCTGGTAACCATCCTAGCTGGCCAGTGACGGAGAGAGCTGACACTTAAACCTCCTGAACTTGAATTTGGGGCATTTGAAAAAGGGAACTTGAATTTCTGAGATTTGTATTTTGGGAAACTACGTTTTTGAGATGTGTATTTTCAGTACCTCTATTTTTTTAACATTTGGATTTACAGTTAATAAATTCAAAACTGTTGAATTAAACGTGTTCCTAAATTCATTTCTTCCATATCCTGAACAATGAAAATCATCGAATAGGATGATGTTTGGGTGAAACCAGGTGGAAGTTGGATTTTGAGTTTGTCCCTGATGGGGGTCTCAGGAGGATGGAGTAGCAGTGGGAGTGTACAACACTGTTTGCCAAATCCTATTTGATGATTGAAGGGTAATGTGGAATGCGGGTGGTTTTCTCAGGATGGCATTTAAGGGAAGCCCAATGAGATGTTTGGGGAGAGTTTGATATGGTACCACATAAGTGGCTTCATAATTAGCTGCAAGGGCGAATACAAAGAGTAACAGTAGGCGTCTGACGTAGGTGTCGTATGTGGGAAATAAAAATACAAGACCAGAGTATTTTATGGTTTTAGTATGTGTTCAATTTGAAAAAGTCATAGGAATTGTAGTTGATTACATTCTATCTGCATCTAAGCAGTGAGCTACAGCAGTGAAAAAGGCTAATAGGATGGAATACATGTATTGAATATAAATAAAAGGAGATTATATTAATGTTATATAATGCCCTTGTCATACCTCACTTAGAGTACTGTGTGCCGTTCTGGCCACCACACTACAAGAAAGATGTACAAGGTCTTGGGCATCTAAATTGGTACCTGGTATGAAAGGTAAAAGTTTGAGGAAAGACTTAAGACACTCAATCTATTCAAGCTCAGCAAACACTCAAGCTCGGAGACTTAGGAGGGATTTGATGTGTTTAAATTCATAAAAGGGATTAACAAAGTGAAATACCAAAGATTCTGTATGGATATTAGGAAGTTTTTCTTTACCCAGAGATTGTCAATGCCTGGATCAGCTTGCTAGGTCAGGTAGTTGAGGCAGAAACACTTGGACTATTCAAGTTCAGGCTAGATGCAGTACTAGATACTCTGTAGATTAGGACATGATGAGCCTAGATGGGCTGAACGGCCCGTTCTTCTGTTCTAATTTCATTATTTCTTAATCTCCAGGCAGCCAGTCTTTTCCGTATGGAATCACTGGGGTATGCAATTTGTCAGTAATTGTGGCTATGTCAAGAAACTTAAGCCATTATATTTGTCTAATTCATGTGAAACGTTAGTACATATGTTTTAGAAATTTGTAGAAATGCATTGTTTTTGTGGTTGCGAAAGACTGCAAACAAAATGTCCTCAGGGGCAGAATAAAGTAAGTACATCACTGATTATGAAATCATGCACAGAAATCAAAAAGATTTGTTGGTGAAACAATATACACCGATCAACCACAACATTAAAACCACCTGCCTAATATTGGGTAGGTCCCCCTTTTGCCACCAAACCCGCTCTGACCTCTGAAGGTGTCCTGTGGTATCTGGCACCAAGACTTTAGCAGCAGATCCTTTTAAGTCCCGTAAGTTGTGAGGTGATGCCTCCATGGATTGGACTTGTTGGTCCAGCACATCCCACAGATGCTCGATCGGATTGAGATCTGGAGAATTTGGAGGCCAAGTCAACACCTTGAACTCTTTGTCATGTTCCTCAAACCATTCCTGAACAATTTTTGCAGTGTGGCAGGGCGCATTATCCTGCTGAAAGAGGCCACTGCCATCAGGGAATACCGTTGCCATGAAAGGGTGTACTTGGTCTGCAACTATGTTTAGGTAGGTGGTACGTGTCAAAGTAACATCCACATGAATGCCAGGAGAATGAATGTTTCCCAGCAGAACATTGCCCAGAGCATCACACTGCCTCCGCCGGCTTGCCTTCTTCCCATAGTGCATCCTGGTGCCATCTCTTCCCCAGGTAAACGACGCACAGGCACCCGGCCATCCACATGATGTAAAAGAAAACATGATTAATCAGACCAGCCCACCTTCTTCCATTGCTCCATGGTCCAGTTCTGACGCTCACGTGCCCATTGTAAGTGCTTTCGGCAGTGGACAGGGGTCAGCAGCTACGCAGCCCCATACACTGTGTGTTCTGACACCTTTCCATCATAGCCAGCATTAACCTTTTCAGCAATTTGTGCTACACTAGCTCTTCTGTGGGATCAGACCAGACGGGCTAGCCTTCGCTCCCCACGCGCATCAATGAGCATTGGGCGCCCATGTCCCTGTCGCCGGTTCACCGGTTGTCCTTCCTTGGACCACTTTTGGTAGGTACTAACCACTGCATACTGGGAACACCCCACAAGACCTGCCGTTTTGGAGATGCTCTGACCCAGTTTCTAGCCATCACAATTTGGCCCTTGTCAAAGTCGCTCAGATCCTTACGCTTGCCCATTTTTCCTGCTTCCAACACATCAACTTCAAGAACTGACTGTTCACTTGCTGCCTAATATATCCCACCCCTTGACAGGTGCCATTGTAACAAGATGATCAATGTTATTCACTTCACCTGTCAGTGGTTTTAATGTTTGGGGGTAAATATATTTACAATATAAAACAGACAACATTAAATGGAAAATGAGCCAGCAGTGTCCAACATTTTATGAATACTGAAAATAAATAAATAAAGTTAACTTCAATCAATGAAAGGTTTAAATTAAATTAGAAATATAAATAATCATGGTGCAGTAGGTGCTCAGGCTGGACTGGGGCAGGCCGCTGGGCAGCCAGCCTCTCCCGCGTTCCCTGACCCTGCTGCTCATTCCGCCCTGGGCACAGTGGTGGGACCTGAACACCATCAACATTGCCCTCTGGCTCCAGGACATCACCAGTAGGCAGACAGATGATGTGGAGGAACGCTGTGAGTTACACTGCGCTGTCCCCACCCCAGACCTGACTCCAGCTGGAGTGCCTGAATGGGGTGCGCTACCCACCCCAGTGCAACGCCCGTCTGCACTGGGCCCGCCTCTTCATGCAGACGCACTGCCCCCGGCCTGCCTGCATCTGCGCAGTCCTGGCCTCCATTACGGCTCTGGATGGAGCTCATTGCACTGCTGATGGTGCTGTTTAAGGTAAAGGGGTGACCTCCATTATGGCTCTGGGCCTGCACATTGCACTGCTGCTGGTGCTGTTTAAGTTGAGGAATGGAAACTGGTATATACACATTAACACACTCAAACGCCCACACACACACACACACACTCATAAATACACACACACCCACACGAACAAACACCCAAAAATGCATATTCACACTCACACTCAAACATCTACATGTTAGTCTGATCTTATTTGGTTTGTTTTTATTATTCCTGTGTCTCTCTCTCCATTTAGGACACCACTTCCTCCTGTTCTCCTGGTTTGTCTGGCACCATATCAGCACAGCGGATCTAGCTTGTTTCTGGGGTCAAAGGTCAGAGGTCTCCAGCCTCTTCAAGAACACAGCGTGCTTGTTAACTACGTGAGATCCGTGTCCAGGTGAATTGTGGGTCACATTGTCCCTTTAGCTGCTATCCTTGTTGATATGGGGCCTTGAGCCTCTCACAGGACTTTAATATCACACCACCTGCCGACTGACTGTAGCAGCGTTTACTAAAATAAATGTGTCACATCCTTAGACTCGTACCTGACACTGACACCCCTGACCCTTGTATATTCAAACTGTGCCCCACGCCTTTTACCTGGGCACCATTCACCCCACTGTTTGAGCAACAGTCACTGTTTGGACGCCAGCTCTGTTGTATTAGTATTTGATTGCAGCAGATTTCAGATGATTTGTAAAAAACAATCAAATAAAAAAATAAAAACATTGTAGTACAGTATTTATGATCTTTAATAGATAATAAATCTCGGCCCACGAGGACTGTGGTTTGAGTACCTAGGGAATAGAGTCTGTAATTCTACAGGAGGAATACAAAACCACTCTTCTATGAGAAAGTCAATCAACTCACGCTTAGACTCGCTGGCTGGGAGAGTCTCCCTTTAAGAACGGCCCCTGAGTGATCTGGAATGATGGCCCTACCCCTACCCACAAGGCGGGCATTCTGTGTCCGGCACTGTCTTGCACACGAGGGTGCAAGCAGCTCATCAACCCTGACAACAAATGTTTACACAGTCCTTTCCTTGTCCTTATTTATTGATTAGATTAGATTAGATTAGATTTATTTTATTGTCATTGCACAGAGTACAACGAAATTGAGTGGCAATCCTGATGGTACATTTACCAATAACATAGACAAAACACAACAGAACAGCATAAACAAATTAAGGTTCTAGATATAAAATTAAATAAATAAATAAAATGAAATGTGAACATTTGCTGTTAAAAAGTTAAAAGTTAAAAGTTACATTATTTTGATGAGATATTGCACTTCCAGATATTGCACATTTCCGAATTGCAGAGGCTCACTATGGCAGAAGTGTAATACAGTTGGAGTATAAACATACAAACAAAAGTGCAGAAGGAATGTAAACATCAATGCAGTGTTCTATAAGTGTGCTGTAAGTGTAGGTGTTGCAGTACTGATAGTCAACAGTCCGTGTCAGAGTTTTGAAGTGTTCAGTTCTCGTATGGCCCTGGGGTAGAAGCTGTTCTTAAGTCTGTTTGTCCGTGATTTGATGGACCTGAAGCGTCTACCAGAGGGCAGCAGGTCAAACAGATGATGTCCAGGGTGGGATGGGTCTTTCAGTATTTTGGCTGCTCTACTGAGACAGCGAGAGCTGAAAATGTCCTCCAAAGAGGGCAGTGAGCAGCCAATGGTCTTCTGGGCGACATTGATAACCCTCTGAAGGGCTCTCCTGTCCACTGCTGAGCAGCTGGCATACCACGTAGAGATACAGTACGCCAGCACACTCTCGATGGAGCAGCGGTAGAAGGTCACCAGCAGCTTCTCCTGCAGGTTGTTTTTCCTGAGGATCCTCAGGAAGTAGAGTCGCTGCTGTGCCTTCTTGACTACTGCAGTGGTGTTGGTAGTCCAGGAGAGATCTTCAGAGATGTGTGTGCCCAGGAACCTGAAATCCGGGACCCTTTCCACACAGTCCCCGTTGATGTATAGTGGGTCGGGGTCTGCACTGTTCTTCCGGAAGTCTATTATGAGTTCCTTTGTTTTTGAGGAGTTCAGGACGAGATTGTTCTCTGAACACCACGTTGCCAGTCTTTGGACTTCATCCCTGTAGGCTGTCTCGTCTCCTCCTGAAATAAGACCAACCACAGTCGTGTCGTCCGCAAACTTGATGATGGTGTTAGTGGGATGGGTGGGGGCACAGTCGTGAGTGTAGAGGGCGTAGAGAAGGGGGCTCAACACACAGCCTTGTGGGGAGCCGGTGCTGAGTGTAAGGGTAGGGGAAAGGTGGGGGCCTAGTCTAACGGTCTGGTGACGGTTAGTTAGAAAGTATTTTATCCAGTGGCAGGTGGGTTGGGAAAGTCCTAGGTCAGTAAGTTTTATGACGAGTCTGCCCGGAATGATGGTGTTGAAGGCAGAGCTAAAGTCTATGAAAAGCATCCTCACATAGCTCCCCTGGTGTTCAAGGTGCGTCAATGCCGTGTGAAGAGCAGTGGCGATGGCATCTTCTGTAGACCTGTTCGCTCTGTAGGCAAACTGGAATGGGTCGGAGGTGGGTGGGAGGCTGGCTTTGATGTGCTGTAGGACCAGCCTCTCTAAGCACTTCATAATGACCGGTGTGAGTGCGACCGGACGGTAGTCGTTGAGGCCGCTGATGACAGTCTTTTTTGGCTGTGGAATGATTGTGGCAGACTTCAGGCAAGGTGGGATGATGGATTTGGAAAGGGACAGGTTGAAGATCTTTGTGAAGACCTCGGAGAGCTGGTCTGCACATTCCTTCAGCACCCTTCCTGTCACACCATCAGGGCCAGCAGCTTTCCTCGGGTTCACCGCTCTGAGCACACGCCTCACATCATGCTCCTGCACAGTGAGGATGTGGCTGTTGGAGGCTGGTGGAGGTGTTGTGTCAGACACTGCTGCTTTCACCTCAGAGCGAGCAAAGAAACAATTAAGTTCCTCTGCCAGCGAGGCGTCCCCGTTGACAGCCGTGCTATTGCTGGGTTTGTAGTTGGTGATGTGCTGGATGCCCTGCCATGCCCGCCGTGGGTTGTTGTTGGTGAAGTGGTCCCCAATCTCCCTCTTGTAGGCCGCTTTAGCATCTCTGATGCCTCTCTTCAGGTTGGCTCTAGCAGCACTGTATAGGGCTCTGTCACTGGACCTGAAGGCGGTGTTACGGTCCTTGAGGAGGGTACGGACCTCCTTTGACATCCAGGGCTTCTGTTTGGGGTTCACCCGGATTTGTTTGTCGACAGTGACATTGTCGACACAGTTCTGAATGTAGCAGAGTACAGTTGATGTGTACACCTCCAAGTGTTGAACCTTAATTTAACATTATTTTCTATGTTCCATGACCATGGAGCACTCACTTATAACTAAAAGCCCTTTTCCCTCATCCTCTAGGCCACAGGTGTCAAACTCATTCCATCGAGGGCCGAGTGTATGCAGGTTTTTGTTGCAACCAATGCACTACACCAGGTGATTTCACTAATTAGCTCACTTCTTCAACTAAGGAGGGAACCTAATTGAAATCACCTGGTGTAATGCATTGGTTACAACAGAAACTTGCACACACTCGGCCTTTGATGGAATGAGTTTGACACCCCTGCTCTAGGCCTACCACTTGTCTCCCCCTCTCTTCTACTTCTGACCTATTGTGAAGGAGACCAGAAGAAGTAGACTAAGCTAGGAAACAAGGTACAGAGGACCGAGGTATTAGGATGCCGCCGTTGTATCGTCCAAAAAAACCTATGCTTTAATTGGTCGAGACCGCTCACGTGACAGAGGTCAGAGTAAAGGAGTGCACTCCGTGCAGGATTATTTTTATTTTTTTCAACTGTTATTCCATTTGACTTCATGAACGTATATTTATTTATGTAATTTACAGTATTTCAAACATAAATGGCACGGATTAACAAATAGAATTTATTTTACATTTTTGTTAAAAAAAAATTATGTGATTTTCCCATTTCAGGCTCAGTAAAAAATCGCGATAGCAAAACATAACACAACATAGAATTAAGAGTAGTTTCACACATTTCAAAAGAGTAGTTTCAAACGGTGCGTTTATGTCAGTAATACATCGCTCTCCCAAATTACGAAAATGCTAGTCCGGGGAAGAAGTTCGAGACGGTCTCGTGATTCAGTGGGTTGTCAACAATGATGTCTATTGCAGAGTTACTACACTGATCTCTTGCACTAACCATGTTTAATCTTACCATGTATAAATGCACTTTTTGTAGGTTGCTCTGGACAAGAGAGTCTGCTGAATGCCTAAAATGTAAATGTAAATACCAAGCTTTTAATCATTTGAAGACAACTCTGATGAAGGGGTAGGAGAAAGGGGGCAGGGGGGTCCCAGTCATGACTAACATCATTTTGGCAGAGGGTCTGGCTGCACTCATCCAGCACACCAAGAGGAGGGAGTCGACCCTTGGTACGCATCCCTTCCTCAGGTCTATGGGCCTGTGTGGGCTGGAACTCACTGTGCCATTCAGCTGGGACCCCCCATATGTCTATAGAGCCCTGAGTGGTTTTGCCTTCAGGTTGGGCTGCCCTCCTGGACATATAGAAATATCATGTCCTTTTTAAGATCGGGAGAGACCATGACGCTCCCAAGAGGCAGCCCGACCCTGAGCCCACAGGTAATATGGATAAATGCAAATCATAAAGCATTAACAAATAAACAAAAGGATATTACCTGGATGTCTGCTCACGGTTGTCTCCCCACCAGGCCATTCATGTTTAGACGGCGCTTAGTCCTGATCGAGAACTGCCCCCACAGATGCACTGACTCAGAACATGTTCAGCCCCTCGGAGGGATGTAGGACCCCGGAGCTGCAGCGCCAGTGGAGGATCGTGAACACCGTGAAGCAGGTCCTGTGGGAGACGAGGAACATCAAGGTCTACCAACAACAAACAGTGGACCTGGTCACTCCGGAGGAGGATTCAAAGCCTTCTCCAGGACAGTGTTTTGGTGGACCTTTTGAAGGACGAGAGCGGCAAGGAGGAAATGGGGGGTGAGCCACTGGAAAGAACTGATTATATACTGTATGCAAGTTCTGGAAGACCTGAAAAACGGATGAGAATAGTTCAGCCGAATGAGCGAGGACTTCATGGATTTTGATTGGAAGTTCATAGTGCACTAAAACAGACCTGTGTTCATTTGTCCACCTATTGAACAAGAGAGGAAGTGTAGCCCGCCCTATATTTTTCACAAAATCTAAATGAATAGAATTAAATATGATAATCATATTTTCTACATTTGGTTAAAGCGGGTTTGTTTCCACTCTTTTTAAGCCGGGTGCTATTTTTATCATATAGCTCTCATTTCAAAATATTATGGCGCTTTATTGTGTATAGCCTACATACTAGACTATTTTTTGTTGTTGGAATATACACTGTTGCATCATGGGAAAATACAAAAGCTTTAATGTCAGAAATAGCTATACATGCCATGAACAATAAATGTCCCATATTGACATCTCAGAACCTTAAGTTTGGTTAAATTGATCAACTAATGCTCTTGTGTTGTGTAATGTGCGATACGACACGATTCCTTCAGAATGAGGCTAATTTTGAATTGATTCAATTATCGACTGGCAGGTTGGAGTCAGTGGGGCCTAATTGTTGAAAGTGTGTACATCTGGTCAGTGAATCTAAACCATTTGCGAAAAATGAAGAGTTGAATGACAGAGCAATTGGCAACGAGCCAAACCTGCATTGTGTTTAAAATAAGTTGAAGGAAAAAATGATGGTAGAAAACACATTTTCAACAACTTTAATGGATCGCAATGTTCTGGCTGTAAGAAAAACCAGCATAGCCTACACAGCGGGTACGCAGAACCGAGCTTGCGGGCCACTGAAGTGAAGGATCAACTGTAATGTGCTGTTACGTTTGGTTATTTTGCTGGGATGTAGGCTATAAGTTACTGCAGTCGTCAAGAAAATATGGAAATATTTTGGGTCATTTTAAATATTATAAACTAGTTGCTCTGGAAAGGGATTCATTGCGATGTGTACAGTACAGTGAGCTTTTACCGTCTGATTCTTTGGTGAAATAAATGTATAAAAGTGTCGTATCATATGTCATTCATATCTTTCAAAGCCTACACGTACATTCCGTATTAGAGAACATTTCCCCACTTTCTTAAAGTATTTTCTACTAAATTGTTAATATTTTTCACGCAAGTAATCGCCAGTCTAAAAACATAAATACATTGTTATTTATCAAGTTGATTGGCACCGCCGTGTTTGTATTTCTGCGAAATCAAAATATAGGCTATGTCCTTAATATTAACGCAATTCCTGTTATTTCAGCTGTTTATTGTGTTAATGTGAGAAAATAGCTTTCCATGCTGTTTCATTTTGAAACAGATCATATTTACAGTGATATTACATCTATAAATATGCTCTGTGACACAGTAACATTCGCTTACGGCCATACCACCCTGAACACGCCCGGGGATGGTGAAGGTGCTGGGGGTGTATGTGGGGGTTGATGCCCGAGCAGTGGGGCAAAGAATATGGACAGAGGTCATAGAGGGGATGAGGAAAAGGTTACAGTAGTGGGCATCTAGATCCCTAACTCTGCATGGGAAGGTGCTAGTTTTAAACAGCTTGATGCTAACGAAGCTGTGGTACACTCTCAGTGTGGCACAGTATCCGGAATGGGCCGAAAAAGAAGTAAAGAGTATCATGCTGCATTTTTTATGGGGGGGTAAGCCTGCAAGGGTGGCTTATGCCACGCTTATTGGGAGGAAGGACCAGGGAGGGCTAAAACTGGCTGACCCAGGGGTAAGAAAGAAGGCCCAGAGGGTAAAAATAGTCCAAAGATATTGGAAGGAGGGGACACCGCCTCTGTGGAAGCCTTTCATGACGCAATATCTGGATCAGTGTGGGGGGCTGCACATGGGAAAATAACTATTGTTAATGGAATTACGACCAAGCATGATAAAGAGTATGCCAGAGTTTTATAAAGAAGTGCTGGTGGCATGGGCAGCTTATTATAAACACATGAAGTTTAGACCACAGGGGCGGAAGCAGCTGTTGGAACAACCGTTGTTCTACAATAAGATGGTGGTGGATGGGGGGAGTCTCTTGTGTAGTCCCACATTCCTGGCAGGAGGAATAAGGAAAGTAAAAGATGTGCTGTACGAGGTAATACCAGGCTTCCTACCAAAGCAAGCAGCGGTTGATATGGTGAGAGAGGTGGACTGGCAAGTATCGGAAGAAGCAATATGTGCGTACTATAAAAAGATTAAACGTGCCATCCCAGGTGGGTGGGTGAAGGAAATTGAAGGGGGGGAAAGCGGGAGACAGGGAGGTGGGGGAGAAGTTAATACAATGGTGGAGGCGATAATTAATGTTGGAGAGGTGGAGGTGGGGTTTGGGAATGGGAGCACAAGGGTGTTTTATTCGTTATTGGTGGAGGGGTTTTTAAGCCAGCTGTCGCTGGAAGATTTTGGGGGGAGGTTTTTGTAGGTATACAAAATTGCAGAATATGGAAGCCGTTGAAGGGGAAATACCTGGCGCCGGAACTGGCTGCACTGGACTTTAAAGTGCAGCACAACTGCATATTCACAAGAAAAATATTGTACAAACTGGATATGGAGCCTTCGCCGATATGCTGTGTGTGTAATAAGGTGGAGGAAAATGTGACGCATTTGTTTTTAAAATGTGGGAGGTTGGGAGACCTGCACCTTTACCTTAAGGGAATTGTGGGGAGATTAATGGGGAAGGAGGTGGGGTGGATGGAGGACGGTGTGGGTGATGAGTGGGATATAATGTTCCTTTTTGGGAAAAGGAGTTGTTTAAAGGAGGGGAATGTGGAGGTTGTTAATCTATTTTTGAGCTGTGCTAGATATGCGGTGTGGGTTAGGAGGAACTGTGTCATGAAAGATGGGAAGAATATTGATGTAATTAAAATGTTTGTAGCGTTGGTGCGACGCTACATGGGGTTGGTTTTTGTTTATTTTATGTCACAGGGTGAGATGGAGGCATTTGAAAAAACATTTTGTTATATTCTGAGTATCTGTTCTGTTGTTTTTGTACTTTGTTTATCTTTCTTCGAGTCATGTTTCGTTCACGTCTGTTATCCCCGTCTGTTATTGTTCCTGGTCCACTCCTTGTCTTGTCATTCACTTCGGGAGTTTACATTTCGGGATTTCAATCTTCGCTTATTTTCTCGTTTTCTTCCTTCCTACTTTCTTTATCGCACTTTGTATATATTAGTTAGATGTGTACAGTACTAACTAACTAATCTACTAACGTTAGGGATTTAGATTAGGTTACTAACACTACTAATCACTAATTATCTCACGCTTCTGACTTTCGTTCATTCTCTCTCATTATCCTATCCCTGATTAGCTTTTCACTTTCCCTTTCATACGCACGCAACGTTTCTCTTTGCGTACCTCCCCTTTTAGCTATTCACGTGTCTGCCTGATCTCCCAGGTCGTTTATTGTATATTTGTTTGTATGTTTCCCAGTCCGTGTCTTTCGTTTCCCCTCGTAATTAGATTACGATTCCCATTGTTTTCACCTGTGTTTCCTAACTCTCTCTCCTCCCAGTCACACCTGTTTCCCATTGTGTTTCCTGTCTCTGCCTGTATATATGTTCAGTGTTTTCATTTTTCCGTGTCAGTACGTTGATTCTTATTCCCTGAGCCTACTTTTCCGAAGCCAGTGTTTATAGATTTTTCCGAGACTACCCTTCTGATTACGACCCCGAGTTTGCCTAGCGATTTTGTTTGTTTGCCTTTCTGCCTTCCTGATTACTGACCTTTGACTGCCTGATTATCGACTTCTCTCTGCCTCTCGTTTTTGTACCTCCGATTGATTCCTGGTTTTGACCCCTGCCTTCTAATAAACTACTCTTTTGCCATATCCCTGATCTGCGTCTGGGTCCTTATCATGGTCGTCACACATTTATATGTAAGAATCCATTTATGGCTGTGGTGGAGGGTATTTTGAGGTTTGAACTGTGAGTGGTGTATGATGGTGTGTTAAGAGTTGAGTGAAAGGAATTGTATTTGTTATAAAATTGTTTTCTAATAATAAAAAATAAAAAACACGCCCGATCTCGTCTGATCTCGGAAGCTAAGCAGGGTCGGGCCTGGTTAGTACTTGGATGGGAGACCGCCTGGGAATACCAGGTGCTGTAAGCTTTTACAAATCTGTATTCTTCACAATAGAAGTACAAATAAAATGTAATTTACCTTTCAGGCGACTTTTTAGCAAGGTGGGCTAAATATTTATTTTCTTCTTAGCATCACGATTTCCCAATTCCTTTTCAGACGCTGACTTGTGCTCAAGGACTACAGTGGGGTGGGGAGGAATGGGAATACAGTACAGGAGGTTCCCTGGAAAATACTGGAGCATCCACAGATATGGCAGAGTGTTGTTTCGTGTGTACAGTGGAGGGGGATCAGCTTTTCTAACATGAAACTAAAGCTCCAACCAAACAACTGCAACTGCAGTCCAGACAGGGTCAGTATAGCAGAAGAAAAAAAACATACAGTTAATCCGTTTGCCCACTTTGGTAATAAATTAAATGGCTAAAAAAGAAAGCATCTAATTTCAGGCTTTATTCATTATTTATCTTGACATATTGAAACAGGTAGTAGGCAAAAAAGTGGAAACACTTGAGGAAATGAGGGACACACAGTATACTGAAAGCAGGTGTTTTTCCTGAATTAATTAGGCAATTAGCATCCCAGCGAGCTCAGGGTTGTGTACAAAATGTTGGGCACGTTTGCCTATAATTATGGCCAGCATGGCTAGAACAGTGTTTTCTACCAGAAAAACAATGTGTTTGGCCTTGGGGTGAAGGTCTCTCTGCACTGGGGACAGCTGTAGACACCAGTATTGTGCAATGTGATCCTAGCAGCCCTTAATACAGCCCATACAGTAACTGTGTCCACAGGGAATAGTCACCAGATCCTTCAATATATCCAGACAGATTGGACAGCTGAATTAGTCCTGATCCAGTAAATGCCCAGCTTCAGCCATTTTAATCAAAGCGATTAGGTTGTTCATCTGAAAAATAATGTGTGTGTGTGTGTGTGTGTATGAGAGATAGAGAGTGAAAGGCTTACTTGTACCTGTAGGTGTGGCTGATCTGACATTGCTGACTGCCCCTGCTGCTCTGAAGATGATGATGATGCACTCATTGTCCAGGCTGATGCTGCCTGCCTGCCCCACTATTGCAAAATACAGGGATTATCCTCATATTAGAAAAAAGCCTGACATAATATAATTTAATCCTACCATCTTCATTCAATAACAAATTAATACAGTTTTTTTTCATCAAATGAGTACTTTGATGAAACATTACAAACAAATAAAGAGATAAATTGGCAGTTTATTAAGACTTGGAACATAGGTAATACAAATGTTATTCAACATAACAGTAAATATATTATGGTACACTTGGTAATACTAGCCTCACAAAGAAATTGGTTACATGTCAACTCTTACAGAGAAACAATACAGGGTATGGTATCTTAATAATTTCCCTAATTATGGTAACAGCTAAGACATTCATTTTGCAACATATCAAAGGGCTGTCCCCTTGCCTTGTAAGCAAATTCTAATCTCCTTTATTTACTAACAAAGTGCCCTACAGTATCAAGTTCACACGACATTGCCGGCGTCTCGGTCTCGCTCAGATGAGGGAGGGCTAAACAAGGCAGAGGGGTGCACTGTGCGCAGCCTGCCAAAGCAGATAGTCCTGGGAAAGTGCACCCACGTCGGGAGGAACCACCTGCACATCATTTTAGGGATGTGCCTGGCGCGCAGGGGGGTTACCAAGGTGGGGTTCGATTGCCATTCGGTCACAAATGGAGCTTTAGTCACCTGCAGAGTGGGATAGACCGCTGAGAATGGTCCCTGGAGAGTAAGAACCACTTTGGTGACTTACTTAGTTAGTTTAAGGGACTGTATCTGCGCTCTGCCTGCGCACTGCTTATGGGAAAAGTGTGATAAATCCCATATAAAGTTGAAATATTCAGGGAAGTTCAGTGCATGTAGCTAATTGGCGATACGGAAAGACAGAATTTAACCAGTTAAAAGCTACTAACAGTAGGCCTAAGGAACACAAGTTGCAGCCGTACAAGAAGGTTGTTTTGTTTCCTCCCTTTCCACCTTGCAGCGCCCAATTTAGTTTGTTTAATGGGGAAATGTTGCTTAAATAATATATTGGAATAACAAAAATTAGATATAAAACTGATTAACACACCAGAGTAGTTCATTAGGGCTATCTATCAGGGGTCCGCATTCTGTGGCTACTATTATTTTTTATTCTTACTCATATATTTGTTAAAAATACTCTTGTCATCTTACGTCATTCTCATTTCGGCGGGAATAGAGGCAGTTGGTGGCAGAGAAGACCGTTCGCCGGAGTCTCATTTCCAGAGGAGATAAAACACACATTTGTAAGTTGATCATTTATAAGTTAATTATTGAAATGTCCAACTAGAGAGTTAACGTCAACTGTATGAGACTAAAAAGATTTTCTGTCGCTCAGTTGTCGTTTCTTAAATTAGCCTACTTACATTTAGGTATCTTAGTGCTAACTTAGCAAAGTTGCAGTCATTTATAACGTCGACGTCGTTCCACAGCTAGCTACCTAGTTAGCACGAAACAACTTAACGTTATTATAAGTAACGTTAGCTAGTCTAAATGTAAAAGTAGCCTATCTGATTCAATGGAGCTGCTAAATGCCAGTGTATAGCTAGCGAACGTTAAGTTATTCTATTTTTTAATAAAGAAAAACAGCCCGGATTTTTAGCATATGTCCTTATCCTGCGAGCTAACTAACATTTTGCACATTTGTTTAACCGACAGTAAATTTCTGTAATATTGTAAATTTCTTTACAATATTTAGACGCACAGAAAACGCTGAACTGGAAACCAGGGGTGAGCATAATTTTATCTTTGACTTTTATGCAATTCAGTGTTAGACAACGTAGCAAACGACCAATGTAACATTACGAGTTTGCCAACTTCAGCGAACATATCCAGCGGCGTTAGGTCTGTGATTATGCACTGGGGGTTCCAATAAGCAATCTAAATAGCTAGCCAGCTATCTAGTACGAATTAAAATGAAGAATTTGTTGTATAGTCTATTTTTTGCCATATATTTGTTGTATTACTTTAGCCCATCAAGTAGCTAGTTTCCAAGCGATTTATAAACCAACTTAAAGATGCATAGTAATGTGCCTTTACGATGTGGTCAGATATTGAACATGGCTAGTGAACGGGTTTTTTTCTCCAATTCCTGGCTTTGACTGCCGACATTTTCCACGACGGTCGTTGTCCACAATGTTGAACAACATAAAAAAAAACATTCTAAACTAGATTAAGGGACCAATTATTTTTGAGCAGTTTATCCGCAATTGTGAAGGTACCGTTCGCGTGCTAGCCAGTAAGGCGATTAGTTAGCTCTGTGTACTAAGGTTATATGCATGCTATCTAGCCAGAGGTTTCGTCACGCAATTGATCAATTTTCTTCCATTTTATAACCACAGCTAGCATTTTCTATTTGTACATTAGTTAACAATGGCAAAAAGCTAGCAAACTAAGTACCCTACTGTTCGGCGCGCACTACCCTACAACCGCAAGCAAGCTAGCTCATCTTACTGGCAAAGCAAGAGATTTAGTTGGATAAAGTAGACTGTCTGCAGACTTACGTCTAGCTAACGTTCATTACATTACGGCTTACAGGTAGGGTGGCCATTTCCGAAACCCCATAACGGAGGACACTTCAGACAGCGGCAATTTAAAATGTAACAATTTAACAACTGAGATTGAAAATGTGTAATAGCATGAGATGTGTATTCACAATAGCATGTCGTTCGACAGCACCCTTTCCATGGCTGCTGACGACCACCTCACACCGACACATTGCACAGAAGGCATGATAATCGTCTTTTCTGCTTTTAGAAATAAATCCGTGCTATTCTGACCACTCTATTCCTTTCTACATTTTTCAGGGCTGTCTACGATATCACGATAGCGAATCGCGTGGTTTGCGCTCGCGCCTATAGTGTACGTAAGAACGTCATATTAAAGCATGGTATTTGTTGACATTTATTAGACAATGACACAGGCGATTCTTTATTTGACAAATGCATAAACCAATAAGAAGCACGTTCGAATCTTCAACAGATTTATCTTCAGAGGATCATTGTCACAAAACGCTTAATAAAAGGGAACCCAGGCCTAGACCCCCCCCAAAAGCCAGCCTAACCCCGCATTCTAACAGGGGGCGATACTAGGCGACTAAATCACCCAGTGGGCGTTGCCCACGCTTGAATGGCCTCAAAAATGCTTCCGACGTGCTTACAAAATTTTTGCATGGTAAACGAATAGTTCATCATAGATTTTGAGAATATTATAAATATTAGTTGGCTAGCATTGTTCCTTCAATCACGAACCGCAAACTCAAACTCAGAAGGCTTTTTACAATTGCGGCCATTTACTTGTGCTGGAAACGGCTCGCAATTTGTCTCCGGTACGTTTTCCAAACGTACCCATGCGATAAAAAATTGCCTTTTAACCAACACAAACATTAAAAAAGATGTATGTAGGCCATATAAGTTTAGCTAGCTATAAATATTTATGCTTTTAGGATTAAATAAAGTATGGGGGTACTGCAGACCGCTGTTAACAGTTTCTCCTCATTCATGTTGAAGTGTCGGAACTAGGAACAAAATTTCGGTGTTGTGTTGGTTTCCGCGTGGAAGGTAAAAAGAGCAAGACATGAATTTGATTGGCTCTTACCCAGCGATATCGCCCGAAAGTTCAGAATTTTCAACTTTTCTGTGTCACCGCCACGCACACAAATCGGCCAATCGGTCAATCACCGGAAGTCGCACTCTCTCATAGAGAATCAATGCATTTCCGGCAGCTCGTCGCCGAATCGCCCCCTGTTAGTTTTAGGGGTAAGGTGACAGAAAAAGGCAGCAACCTTGGGAGGAACCAGACTAAAGGAGGGGGGGCATCCTCTTCTGGTCAGCACAGGGTGTGTCCAAAACCGTATCATGGTCAGTCAGGGCTGGCTGACTTTGCGCCTCCGAGTTAGGTAGTTTAACAGAGAAATAAATGACATTACAATTTTTTAAATTATTATTATTACTTTTTTTTTTTACACAAGAGATCAGTAATAATGTCAAGTTCATGATATGGTGTATGATACAATTCAACATCTCTTCACAAATGTGTGATATATTCCATGTCATGTATCCCTATGGAGATTCTGCTTAGAAACTCAGCATTGATCTACCATATGAAAAGAACACCCTGATTAGCTGCGGTGAACATGACTAAAGGCTTAAGGCAATACCATTTTGATTTTTTTGCGTTGTTTCTTGGTAGTTAACATTATTAATAAATAATGTGTCTAGCTAGCTAGGTAAGTGTTGGCCATCTCCTTTATATCTCAAATATGTGACAGCTAATAGCTCACATTGGCTTAACACCATAACCTAGTAAGCCAGTAGTCAGAGTATGCCCTAATTACATTTACCTTAATTTCTATCATGTTATTGATGTTCAAATCAGATGACGGTGTGTTAGTAGTCAGCTAGCTAAGCTGGACCCCCGCTTTAATTTTAGTACCCCTTCTAAATAGTCTGCATGACACCCCTGAATAGAATGCATTATGGCCTCTATAATTTCTAGAGACAAAGCAGGTTTACAATGCTAATTTGTAAGTTTAAGTGCTAAGTTATGGCTTTGAAAACATTGTTTCCCTAACAGGTTTACACCTGGGCCAGGGTACAAATGATGACGGGACAATTTTGTAGCTTTTAAGTAAACATAGATAGTCAAATATTTCTACTAGGACCTTCATACTAATACTTGGTACTCAAAATTGTGATATAATTCTGTATCGTAACTCAACCAGTTAACATAAACAGCTTTTGACAAGCAATTCGGAGAATGGAGGAAAATGAACAGCGTTTTCACTCAAATCGTATTTTCAGCCATAGTTTCCTGCTCAAATCCAATTAAATTTGTGGTTCACATAACAAGTCTGTCCAAAACACACACAAGCAAGTAAGCTTGCGAAAGTACAGCTAGCTATCACTGTGTATTCTGAAATGAAATGTTATAAATTTAGTTAGGGATGTAAATGATTAATTTATGATTGATTCATCGCCGTTAAGAATTTGATCGATCAAGCATATCAAATGAACGAGTATGTATCACAGCACTGCAAAGTTATCCAATAGCACAAACTCTAGTGAGTGTAATAATATTGCTTTGAAACAACCTTGTTGATTTTATGAAATACATCTAGCAATATTTTGCAAAAGAAACAATTTACGACTACAAAACGTTTTTGTTATATTTTGTATAGCCTAATGTTACCTTAGCCGACAATAGCATAGTCTCGTGAATTTGCGAAGCACAACATTACTTTCGCATTTCTCTGAGGTTTTGGTGAAATTATTTTTTTTGGCATGACAGTATTTATGCATCCCCGGGACATCGGTTCCATCAGAACAGGTGTTCTCAGTGGCTGGTCTTACTGTAAACAGGCTGTGCACACGGCTCACCCCTGAACACGTGGATATACTTCTATTCTTAAATAAAAACAAGTAAGGGGACGAGTTAGGATGTATGCCAAGCCTCCGCTGCTGGACAGCCCTTTTCATTTCAAAAGGAATATTGTTTTCATTGTTAGGCCTACTGAATGGTGTTTAATTTCCTTCATAATTCCTATTGTTTTATGCTGTTAAAATAGGCCTGTGTCTCAAAAGTTTGAGTCTCAAAGCTTTGATTGAGGAAACAAAACGCACATTTTGTATTCTGTCATACACTACATTTTGCTGTTTTTTTAAGCCTTTTTTTTTATTTTTTTTTTTTATTTGTTTCTGATTTTATCCCATTTTCTCCAAATTTGGTAGCCAATTAGACCCGCTATTTTTTTACGTCAATCCCCCCCTAGTAATGTTCGCTGCCGTAGTCCTGCGACCGGTAGTGACGAAGGCGCCTGACGCCTCTTCCGAGACGCGTCACTCGCCAAGCCGTCGACCGAACCCCGGTACTTACAGGGCCACTCTTATACGCAGCGAACGTCACGTCGGCTTCCCTCCCCCCTCCCTGGGGCGGACAGCCAATCGCCGCCCCCTGGTGGCACTCCCGGCCAAAGCCGACACTTGGCGAGACGGGGAATTGAACCCCGTTTTTAAGCCTTTTTTAAAGATTAATCAATTGTTTGTTATCGTGGGCGACGATCGATCAAGGACATTTCTTAAAATTAGCATCCCTAAATGTAGTACAAAACAATGGTTGTGTCTTTGGGAAGACAGCTGCTTTTCGACACCATTTGCCAACTTTCCTTTCAAGACATGTCCCAAGGCATTATTTGGGCAAACATTCTCTGAAGTAATTCTAAGTTTGTAGTACAACCCAAATGTTTTCATTTAAGGTGCCTTTAATTTTTTTGGCACTGCCTCCTGAGACCGCTACCTGCGAAGGATGCAAGCAGACTGACAGAGGGAAGAAGAATGGAGTATAATCAGAGTACAGGCAACAGGAAGGGGACAAGCTGCCCAGAATTGTCATGTCCTTATGAAGACATTAAGGAAGAGCCAAGATCAAGTCTGAACACAAGTGAAAACACAGAGGAGAGGAAAGAGAGGAAGACTGGATACGGGATGAGCAGGGAGGAAAAGGATATACTGTTCAACATGAAGGAGGAGGAAGGAGAGGGGTGTCTGAGTGTGAAAATGGAGAGGGAGGATAGTGTGAAAGATGAAGAGGGACTTTGGAGGGAGCAAAAAAAAGAGAGGGTTGAACAGGAGAGATATTTAACCAATCAAATGGCCCAAACTGACAGAAGGGAGAAGAATGGAGTAAAATCAGAATGTAGGCAACAGGAAGGGGAACTGTCCACTCTTGTCATGTCCTTATTGCTAAAACAGCCGAGAGTGCTGATTCGCCGACTTGAATTCACAAGTATCTCAGTTCCTGTGTCATCACCTCCACATTCCCTGTCCAGCACAAGAGACCAGGGAACAAGATTTCCATGGAGACGGCATGAGCTCTCACCAGTGAGGATGAGGTCACTGGGGCAGAATGGGCAGGTCGTGACCCAGAAGAGAAAGATGATTAGCCAATTGGAAAGATCCCTGAAAGCTTCATCAATGAACGGGTAAGAATCAATTGGGAAATGGACAATGTCTCTTCTCACTGCTGTCAAATCTTATATGAAATAATGTGCCTTTTACAGGAGCTGTGCTGAAGCCTCCTGTAGCTCTCCTGTCATCACCCCCAGGAACCAAGACACAGGTTAAGATCTCTACTAATCATTTTCTCTGGTTGCAGGCTGAGCCCTTTGGCCTAGACATAGCTAGTTCCAGTCAAGGCTAAGTCAGCCAATAGAAAGGGATGTAATCATTTAGCAAACAGAAGAAAGGTTAGTCTAGCACAGAGCTAGAGGTGGTTGACAAGTGTCAATGCAGGACATTTAAGATTTTGAGGAAAAGGACGAAAAACAACAATTTGTAAACATGATTATTGGACATTTAAGGCTGTTTGAAACCAATATTGAGATGATTTCTGCTTTATGACTGAGGTGCATTTTCTTCTGATTAGAGTTTTGAAATAGGGAGGAGATGGGCCTGGAGGGACAGTGTATCACTTCTAATATAAATATAAATCCTCACTTTTTCTTGTTTGTATCCATTTGTACTTTCTCTCAATTACGGTTGTGTTCATCAGCACCTACTTACTTGTATATTTCCAAAAAGCTTAATGTCACCTTTACCCCTTCTCTCTCCTCAGGACACCTTGTTGAGGTGTCCTCTCAGGTGTTTGCCTGCTCCCAGTGCCCATTCGTTAACATGGAGGAAGTGAATCTTCACCAGCACATTGAGAAGGTTCACTCAGAGGAGCACAGCCAGATCCTGAAGTCTGGAGGAAACCCAGCAGGGAGCCCACTGCTTCCCAGCAGCACACATCAGCACCCCACACCCCCTAAGACTCTCCCCACCCTAACACAGTCACACACAGGTACTCCAGGGGCCCACCCATGTTCCCAGTGTGGGACGAGCTTCAGATCTGAACCCCTGCTGAAAAAACACCAGCGAATCCATACAGGGGAGCGTCCATACCACTACTCCCAATATGGGAAGAGTTTCAGTCATGTAAGTAACCTGAGGGAACACCAACAGATTCACACAGGAGAGTGCCCATACCACTGCTCCCAATGTGGGAAGAGTTTCAGTACAGATGGAACTCTTAAACAACACCAGAGAAATCACACAGGGGAGAGGCCATACCACTGTGCACAGTGTGGGAAGAGTTTCAGTAGAGATGGAACTCTTAAAGAACACCAGCGGACTCACACAGGGGAGAGGCCGTACCACTGTGCACAGTGTGGGAAGAGTTTCAGCAGAGATGGAGCTCTTAAACTACACCAGCAGACTCACACAGGGGAGAGGCCGTACCACTGTGCACAGTGTGGGAAGAGTTTCAGTACAGATAGAACTCTTAAACAACACCAGAGAACTCACACAGGGGAGAGGCCGTACCACTGTGCACAGTGTGGGAAGAGTTTCAGTAGAGATGGAACTCTTAAAGAACACCAGCGGACTCACACAGGGGAGAGGCCGTACCACTGTGCACAGTGTGGAAAGAGTTTCAATACAGATGGGAATCTTAAACTACACCAGCGGACTCACACAGGGGAGAGGCCGTACCACTGTGCACAGTGTGGGAAGAGTTTCAGCAGAGATGGAACTCTTAAACTACACCAGCGGACTCACACAGGGGAGAGGCCGTACCACTGTGCACAGTGTGGGAAGAGTTTCAGCAGAGATGGAACTCTTAAACTACACCAGCGGACTCACACAGGGGAGAGGCCGTACCATTGTGCACAGTGTGGGAAGAGTTTCAGCAGAAATGGAACACTTAAACTACACCAGCGAACTCACACAGGGGAGAGGTCGTACCACTGTGCACAGTGTGGGAAGAGTTTCAGTAGAGATGGGAATCTTAAGAGACACCAGCGGACTCACACAGGGGAGAGGCTGTACCACTGTACACAGTGTGGGAAGAGTTTCAATGACTCAGGCAACCTAAAGAAACACCAGCGAACTCATACAGGGTAGATGGATATTATTATATATATAGGTTATATAAAATAAATTTAAAAATAAAGCACGTTTGTCCTTGGACAGGGGTTGTGTGTGTTTTTGTATGTTTACATGTGTGTACATGGTAAAGGCATCCAAAGATATGTGTTGTATATCCGTTTTTATATGTTCTACTGTCTTAATTTCTTTGTTTTAATGTTGGGTTTTTTAGCTTTTCATTTTAAATTGAAATAAACTTCCATGATCCATTCTAGTGTATTTAATGTTGTACTTTAATAGTTTAATGTAAATAAAATGGGCTTTTGCTTTCCCCCATGATGGCTGTGTTCTTCCAGGGAATAAGTGAAGACGAGGCAGAGTGTGAGTGTTAGTGATGTGTGTTCTTACACCTGTTTATTTGTATAGCAGAATAAATTCAGTTTATTTGTATAGCGCTTTTAATAAGTATATTGTCACAAAGCAGCTTTATAGAGTATGGAACCTTAAACCCATCAAAGAGCTTGCCAAGGGCAACAGTAGCAAGGACAAACTCCCTGAAGGGCACAGGAAGGGAGAAACCTTAAGAGGAAGCACTCTGGGGGGGAGCCAACCCTCTTCTGGCTGGCACCAAAAAGATGAAGGGAATAAACAGTAGAGTCAAGAGCACATACAAATAAGCATCAGATGATAACTACAGTTGGAGAGAGATTCAATTGAAGTAGAGTACTGAAACCCATCAAGGGTTACATTTTTATTTATTATTATTGTTGTTTTTAATTATTATTGTTTATATTGTGTTTTCTGTAATTGTTGTATTCTTCTTTTACATAACATGGAAAATGACCTTGAAAATTCTTTAAAGTACTCATCGTAAAAAAGAATTATACAGATTAATTACAAGGAAAAGCAACCAGGCCTCGCCCTTCATAAGGGCCCTTCTCTCCAGGCCTCGCCCTTCATAAGGGCCCTTCTCTTCAGGCCTCGCCCTTCATAAGGGCCCTTCTCTCCAGGCCTTGCCCTTCATAAGGGCCCTTCTCTCCAGGCCTCGCCCTTCATAAGGGCCCTTCTCTCCAAGGCAGAAGATTCATCCATGATGTCCAGGAGGGATTCTCCCCCAGTCTCCTCTCCCACATAGTGGAGAATGCCATGTAAATACATCCATTCAGCAGCGCTACAAACGCCAATACAGTCATTGTCACATCTCGTGTTCGTGTTTCCCATAATTAAGCGTTTGTAGTTTGTTCCATGTTTTCCTAGTTGTCTGGTCCGTGTTTTTACTTTCGCTTACCTGTTCCAGTCTCGTCAGTGTATTATCTGTTTCACCTGCTTCTCATTATGTCTGATGTAGTTAGCTGTTTGTTTCCCATGTTCATTTCCTGATTGTCTCGTTATTGTATAATCGTTTTCACTTAATTCCTCATGTGTCTGATTGCAGTCAGCTGCATTCATGTTTATTCTTGATTGTTTCTTGTTATATCTAAATGTATTTAAGCTGTGTGTTTTCCCATGTTCGTTGCCAGATTGTCTTGTGCTTTGCGTATGCTTACACTACTCTCCAGCGTTATCTCTGTTTCCCCGCGTTTTGTTTCATCGTGTTTGTGTTCGTGCTTGTGCTCCAGTGTTCGTCTTGTTCTCAGTCTCGTTCCCGCTCCTCCCTGTGTTCCCTGGACTGCTTTCACGGTATCGACCTTCGCCTGCCCACTGACTACGCCTTGCCTGCCCCTTATACCCCTGAAGCCAGGAACGAACTCTGCCTGTCCCCGACCATTCTTTGGATCCCTGCATTGCCCTGATTACTCCTGCCTGACCATTGCCTGTTTTCAAAATAAAAGAAGTTTTTGCATTTCTTGGTCCGCGCCTGGTTTTCCGACACCGTTCCTGACAGAACAATCTGGCCACGATGGAACCAGCGGACCGACCCGAACCTGCCGACGTTGCCCGTTACCACGGGATACGCCTGGGACATCACGAGACGGAGCTGCGGACATTGCAGCAGACCGTCCAAGCTTTGGCGGAGCAGCTTTCCACCATGGTCCAAGTCACCCAGGAGTCTGCAGCGGCTGCCCGTTCTGCACAGACTGCAGCGACCCAAGTCCAGACGCAAGCTGGGTATCTGAGGGGGTTCGAACCTCAATTACCTCCTCCAGAACGCTACCTGGGCGACCCCAACTCCTGTCGTGCTTTCCTCAGTCAGTGCTCCCTGGTGTTCGAACTACAGCCCTCCTCATTTCCCACAGAAAGAGCAAGGGTAGCTTACGTTATCACGCTCCTTGGGGGAAAAGCTTGACTGTGGGGGACCTCCCTCTGGGACAATGGACATCCTGCTCTCACGACTTTATCATCCTTTGTGGAGGAGATGAGAAGGGTTTTCGACCGGTCCTCGGTCGGACGGGCGGCTGCCCGCCAACTGCTTCATCTTCGCCAGGGAGAACAATCAGTCTCAGACTACTCCATCGAGTTCCGGACCCTGGCTGCCTCAGCAGGATGGAATGCTGTGGCCACCTATGACACCTTCATGCACGGTCTCTCCGAGAGGGTTCTGGATGAACTGACCGTGTGCGACCTACCTCTGGACCTAGACAGACTCGTGGACCTGGCCATCCGCATCGACACGCGTCTGCAGGAGAGAGGAAAGAGGCGTCGCAAATTCCCTGCTCCCCCTTGTTTCCGGCCTGTGACACGATCCAACTCCCCTGCTCAACCCACTGCGATCACGGAGCCCATGCAGTTGAATCGGGCCCCTCTATCCGAGGCCGAACGCCAACGCCGCCGGGAGGGAGGACTTTGCCTTTACTACGGAGGCAGGGGACATTTCCGGTCGTCATGCCCGGTAAAGAGACAACGCCCGTCAGTGAAGAGGGAGGTTCTGACGGGTGGCTCGCAAGTATCAACTTTCCGACCCCAACGTCCCATGCTCCACGTCGTCCTCTCCTGGCAAGGAGAACAGTTTCCAGTGCAGGCCCTGATTGACTCGGGGGCCGACGCTAATCTCATCTGCCCTACCCTGGTTCGTCGCATGGGAGTTCCGGTGTCCCGTCTAGCGACACCTCTCCAAACCAGGACCCTGACAGGTACACCTTTAGCACTGATTGAGGAGATCACCCAGCCTCTCGAGCTGCTTGTTTCCGGAAATCACAGGGAGAGCTTGACCCTCTATCTTATGGAGTCTCCCCACGCTCCAGTGGTGCTTGGCGGACCCTGGCTAGCGACCCACAATCCCAGTATTGACTGGACTACTGGACATGTTCGGGAATGGAGCCCTTTCTGTCAAAGATCTTGCCTACGTTCCGCAGCTACCCCTGGAGACTCTACGCCCATGGCTAGAGAGAAACCAGTTGACCTGTCACTCGTGCCCTCTGAATACCACGACCTCGGCCAAGCTTTCAGCAAGTCCCGTGCCTGCACCTTACCACCTCATCGCGCCTACGACTGCCCCATCGACCTATTTCCGGGTTCAACTCTAACCAGAGGCCACCTGTATTCATTATCTGCCCCAGAAAATAAAGCCAGGGAAGAGTACATCTCCTCGTCGTTAACGTCAGGAATCATCCGTCCTTCGTTCTCTCCTGCTGGTGCAGGATTCTTTTTTGTTAAGAAGAAAGATGGAACCCTGCGTCTCTGTATTGATTACAGGGGACTCAATGCCATCACAGTAAAGAACCGATATCCACTCCCATTAATGTCATCTGCGTTCGACAATCTTCAGGAGGGGCAATTCTTCACCAAGTTAGATCTCCGCAACGCTTACCACCTGGTCCGGATTCGGGAGGGGGACGAGTGGAAGACTGCCTTCAACACCCACACAGGTCATTATGAATACCTGGCCATGCCATTTGGTCTCACCAATGCCCCTGCCGTCTTCCAGGGATTGGTGAATGACGTACTCCGGGACATGTTGTCCCGATTTGCTTATGTCTACCTTGATGACATCCTTATTTTTTCCAAAACTATCGAGGAACACGTACAGCATGTACGCCAAGTCATCCAGAGACTGCTCGAGAACCAGTTATTTATCAAGGCTGAAAAATGTGAGTTCCATAAAACTTCGGTTCAGTTTTTAGGATTCATCATCTCCCGAGGCCATCTGGAGATGGACCCCACCAAGGTGCAGGCGGTACAGGAATGGCCCGTACCTACTAATCGAAAACAACTCCAACGTTTTCTAGGATTCGCAAACTTTTACAGACGGTTTGTACGTAATTACAGCACGGTCGCCGCACCGTTAATCACTCTGACGTCTACTAAAGTTTCTTTTAGATGGAACCCTGATGCCCAGGCGGCCTTCGAGAGACTCAAGTCCCATTTCACGTCAGCCCCTGTCCTCGCACTCCCGGATCCCACACGTCAGTTCATTGTGGAGGTGGATGCCTCCGATTCAGGAACAGGGGCGATCCTTTCACAAAGAGCCATTGATAATAAGGTACACCCGTGCGCTTTCTTCTCACACCGCCTTTCCACCACTGAAAGAAATTACGGTATTGGTGATCGAGAACTATTAGCCATCAAATTAGCATTTGAGGAGTGGAGACACTGGCTAGAGGGAGCTACTGTGCCATTCCTGGTCTGGACGGATCATCGTAATCTGGAATACCTCCACTCAGCTCAACGCCTTAACCCTCATCAAGCCAGGTCTCTATTTTTTGCCTGTTTTGTTTTTACACTGTCATTCCGCCCAGGTTCTAAGAACACTAAGGCCGACGCCTTATCCCGGATCTACGCCTCTCCCGAAGAGGAGAGTAACCCTGAGCCCATTCTGCCGCCCAGCTGCGTAGTAGCAGCAGCCGTGTTCGATATTGTTCAGATGGTGGAAGAGGCGCTACATGCTACACGGTCTCCCAGGGATATGCCAGCCAACCGCCTGTTCGTTAAAGACCGTCCGGTCCCAAGTATTGGAGTGGGCCCACTCCTCCCCGATGGCCTGTCACCCCGGTGTTTCACGCACCCTAGCCTTCTTGTCTCGTAGGTTTTGGTGGCCCACTATGAAGGATGACACGGCCGAATTTGTGACAGCCTGTGTGCCCTGTGCCCGGTCAAAGACCTCCAATGCTCGCCCCAGCGGTCTCCTTGAGCCCTTGGCGATTCCACGACGCCCGTGGTCCCACGTCGCCCTAGACTTTGTGACCGGTCTACCACCATCGGAAGGTAACACAGTCGTCCTTACGGTGGTAGACCGGTTTTCTAAGAGCGTGCACTTTATTCCACTGCCCAAACTCCCCTCTGCTAAGGAGACTGCAGAGCTCATGATTGAACATGTTTTCCGCCTTCACGGATTGCCACAGGAGATGACCTCAGACCGGGGGCCCCAGTTCTCCAGTGGGTTCTGGAAGGCGTTCTGCTCGCTTATTGGCGCCAAACCCAACCTGTCCTCTGGTTTCCACCCAGAGACCAATGGTCAGACAGAGCGTTACAACCTGGAGCTGGGGAAGGGACTGCGCTGTCTGGCTGAACAAACTCCTGCTACTTGGTCACGCTCCCTGCCCTGGGTGGAGTATGCCCACAATTCTCTTCCCGTTTCCCCCACTGGAATTTCTCCATTCCAATGCTGTCTGGGGTACCAACCTCCTCCATTCCCGGAGGAGTAGAAGGAGGTGGAGGTGCCATCTGCCAAGGCTTTCATTATTAGAGCCCGGAATACTTGGCGGAGAGCGCGTGCCACCCTGCTTCGCCATGTGTCAGCTATGAAAAGCCAGGCCGGCCGCCGCCGCCGCCCTGCCCCTTGCTACAGGGTCGGTCAGAAGGTTTGGCTCTCTGCAAAAGACATTCCCCTGCGGGTTTCTTGTAAAAAGTTATCCCCTAGATTTATTGGTCCCTACCCCATCATTCGTGTTATCACCCCCTCGGCCATACAGTTGCGCCTCCCTCCTCCCCTACGCCGCATCCATCCTGTGTTTCACGTGTCTCGTCTAAAACCCTATGTTGTCTCTCGTTTTAGCCCTCCTGTCCGCACCCCACCTCCCCCCCGGCTCATCGAAGGGGGCCCAGTCTACACCGTTCGCCGCCTGCTGGATGTCCGACGCAGGGACCGTGGTCGCCAATTTCTGGTGGATTGGGAGGGGTATGGTCCCGAGGAACGCAGTAGGGTGCCTGAAAGACATATCGTCGACCCCTCCCTAATCCAGGAATTCCTGTGTCGGCATCCAGTACAGGTTGGTGATCCGCCAGGTGGCGTCCCTAGGGGGTACTGTCACGTCTCGTGTTCGTGTTTCCCATAATTAAGCGTTTGTAGTTTGTTCCATGTTTTCCTAGTTGTCTGGTCTGTGTTTTTACTTTCGCTTAGCTGTTCCAGTCTCGTCAGTGTATTATCTGTTTCACCTGCTTCTCGTTATGTCTGATGTAGTTAGCTGTTTGTTTCCCATGTTCATTTCCTGATTGTCTCGTTATTGTATAATCGTTTTCACTTTTCCCATGTTCGTTGCCAGATTGTCTTGTGCTTTGCGTATGCTTACACTACTCTCCAGCGTTATCTCTGTTTCCCCGCGTTTCGTTTCATCGTGTTTGTGTTCGTGCTTGTGCTCCAGTGTTCGTCTTGTTCTCAGTCTCGTTCCCGCTCCTCCCTGTGTTCCCTGGACTGCTTTCACGGTATCGACCTTCGCCTGCCCACTGAATACGCCTTGCCTGCCCCTTATACCCCTGAAGCCAGGAACGAACTCTGCCTGTCCCCGACCATTCTTTGGATCCCAGCATTGCCCGGATTACTCCTGCCTGACCATTGCCTGTTTTCAAAATAAAAGAAGTTTTTGCATTTCTTGGTCCGCGCCTGGTTTTCCGACACCGTTCCTGACAGTCATGCTGTATCTACACAGTGTAAGAATGACGAGAGATTCCTAAGATGCACACACAATCATCAAAATCATAATCATAGAACTTGTGAAAGGGAGACATTTGGTCAAATATGAAATATGACCAATATATAAAATGTGAAAATTGGAACATTCTGCTACTTCATAACTGTCCCTGAAGTACTTTATTTTGGCAACTGAAAAAAGTAAATTGGTGTCATAGACGAACCACTATTCACAGCCACCTGTAAGAAAACAGACCAAGAACAATTATTGCATGTTAAAAACTACAGGTTAGCCCAGTTACATGTCGGTAACATGTTTACCTTAGAACAGAAATTAAATAGGAAATATTCAATGCACAAGCAGCTTTGGATAAAATAAAAGCGTGTGTAAAATTTAGTATGTAAATTGTAATGAATTCTCAGATCCACAAAGAGAACAGCATTGCTGTAAATATTTGGTGTTGTGCAGTTGTCCGGTTGTTTTTGCTTGTTTTCAGTGTTGTGTAGTTTTCAGTGTTGAGTGTTGTGCAGTTGATAATGTTGAGTGTTGCGCAGTTGTATTGTTTGTGTTGAGTGCTGTGTTTTGTTGTGTAATTGTATGGAATATTGTGTTGTGTCACTGTGTTGTGTTGTGTAACTGTGTTGTGTTGTGTAACTGTGCTGTGTTGTGTTGTGTAACTGTGCTGTGTTGTTTTGTGTTGTGTTGACAGACCCAGGGGCTGATGTGTCTCTCTGCATCATGGCTGCCCCCAGTGTGTCCAGGACGAACGCAGTGAGATACGGCACCATGTGTGAAAACGTGCTCAACCTGGAGGTGCTGCTGGCCGGCAGCACTATATTCCACACCGCAGGCAGGGAGCGTCGGCCCAGGTAATATAATTTATATATATATACTGTATATATATCCCCATCGCAGCATGCATCAGATTCAAGTCACTGGTGCTTGCTTTTCAAGCGGCCAGAGGTACTGCTCCCCCATACCTCCAGTCACTCATCACTCCCTACACACCTCCCAGACCCCTCCGCTCCGCCTCCTCTGGTAAACTGACTGTCCCTTCCCTCCGGGTACCTGGCAGCCGCTCCTCACGGTCTCGCCTCTTCTCTGTCCTGATCCCTCGCTGGTGGAACGACCTTCCGCAATCGGTCAGGACCGCGGAATCACTAACGATCTTCCGCAAGAGACTCAAAACCCACCTCTTCAGACTCCACTACCACTGAACTCTGTCCATCTAGCTAAATTGTCTTCACCACTGTTTACTTGTTCAACACTATACTCCCCCAAAATAAATAAATAAAATAAAATAAAAAATTCACGAACCTTTTCCTTCCCGGTGTTACAGGTATGGTACGCAGATGCCTGCAATGATGTCTATTGCTGTATTCCTGCACTGATCTCGTGCGCTAACTATGATTGTTCCTACCATGTATTAATGCACATCTTGTAAGTCGCTCTGGATAAGACTAGTTATCTAGTTAGCACGAAACGTTATTATAAGTAACGTTAGCTAGTCTAGATGTATAAGTATCTGATTCAGTGGCGCTGCTAGATACCACAATGTATAACTAGCGAACGTTAAGTTATTCTATTTTTTAATTAAGAAAAACAGCCCGGATATTTAGCCAGCTAACTAACATTTTGCTAATTTCTTTAACTGAAAGGCCATTAAGAGTGACGTCAGGCGCACTGTAAAATATAAACAAACCAACAGGTTTCCCAATTCCCTATATAGTATATACTATATAGTGTACTATGTAGTGAACGAAAGTAGTGTTTTCGGATACTACAACTGAACGTCATTTGCGTAAAAAAAAAAAAGTGCCGGACATTCAGGTGACGCAAGCGGACGCGCCCTGTATCACCCGTAAACAACCCGAGCACTCATGGCAGCTGTTGAAATATACTCAGGTGGTATCGGGTCTGCATGTTCAGTTTTGAATGTTAAATCCCAAATAAATTGTTGAAATTCTAATGATGTGCAAGTGTGGTTTTGTCAACTGTGGTGCTGTCTGCTAGCCACTACTTTAGCCACCAATAGCTACCGTTATAGAAGTCGGGAGCTAACTAGCTCGTGTGGAGAAAATAACGTTAGGATAACTCACGAGCTCATGACTAGCACCAACTCCCATAGCGATAATAACGGTAGCTATCGGTGGCTAAAGCAGTTAGCTAACGTTACCACCACCATGATTCCTGTTGCTGTTGTTACTGCTGTTGGCTGAACTTTTCTTGAGGCATAAACGGATGTGTATGTATGACGGTATGACACGACCGCATTGCATTGTGGTACACGGGATCAATTGTAGGGTACAGTCGATGTACACTACAAATCACGGTGAATTCTGGGTATTTTCTTGTTCACTATATAGTGAACGAAATTCACAGTTTAGAATTCGTCGCACACTACAAAATGGCGTCCACACATAGTAGTGTACTATATAGGGAATAGGGAGCGGTTTCGGACACAGCCCTAGCCTCTACGGTTCCCAATAAAACGCGCAAATTTTCAAGACTATTTCCGGCAGATTCTTCTTCGTTTGGGTATATTCTTTTTCCTGCTCCCCTAGGCTCGGGGCCGAGGGGCTATCCTTTTACCACCTCAAGCCTAGGGGGGGTTCACCCAGCTATATTTCGGGGCACACCTCCAGCAGCCATGTCACCGTGTCGTCATTCAAAACCGACAGACCATGGATCCCATTGGGTGCCCGATAAATCTGGCAATCCAGGATGACATGGTCTGCGGTTTGTTCCTCTGCGCCACACTCGCAGGCCGCGCAGGAGGCCAAGCCCCATCTGTGCATCGATGAGCAGAAACGCCCGACGCCAGTCCGGAGGCGGTTAAGCCTCACCCACGCCAGTCGAGGCAGGTCCACCCCGATGGGGGGAGGACCGACGTCTGGGATGAAGTCACGGAGTCTAGAGATGTTTTTCTCCCACTCCGTGCTCCAGGTGTAATCCACCCACCGTGCCGCACTGATATTAAGGTCGCTGCATTGCTGCAGGAGTTCCCGTGCGGCAGGCACAAATGGGTGTCCGGCAGATTAAAACGCATTTCATCCTTTAAAAGTTCATTTTTTCGTTTTCGTTTAATAGTATTTTCATATTGATATATATACAATCGCCTTGAAATCTACATATCCCAGAAATCTAAATATACATATCTACATATACGTAAGTGAGACACTTTTGAAATGGCATAAACAAGTCGTTATTTTGTTTTGGGGTTGACGAGAAAACGAATTCTCCTCAGGTACAGTCCGTTTCAACACGTAGGTTCCTTAATTTGTTGTACTCCGGACTGTAATAGTGAGGCACAAACCGCTGGTTTCCTCTCAAATAAGGCGTGTTCTTGGAAGCAGGGGAGGGGCGCATGTAAGCGGCCTTTTTGAACGGCACAGACTCACTTTTAACAGCAACGTCTCCTCGCAAAGTTAACAAGAAACCACGAACGCTGTGGATGCGGGATCAAGTATAATTCAGGCCGTCAGGGGTGAGCATAAATTTATCTTTGCCTTTTATGCAATGCAGTGTTCGACAACGTAGCAAACTGCCAATGTAACATTACGAGTTTGCCAACTTCAGCGAACATATATCCAGCGGCGTTAGGTCTTTGATTATGCACTGGGGGTTCCAATAAGCAGTCTGTATAGCTAGCCAGCTATCTAGTACGAATTAAAATGAAGAATTTGTTGTATGCCCCATTTTTAGCCATATATTTGTTGTATTACTTTAGCCCATCAAGTAGCTAGTTTCCAAGCGATTTATAAACCAACATATAGATGCATAGTAATGTGCCTTTACGATGTGGTCAGATATTGAACATGGCTAGTGAACGTTTTTTCCCTCCAATTCCTGGCTTTGACTGCCGACATTTTCCACGACGGACGTTGTTCATAATGTTGAACAACATAAAAAAACAAAAACGTTCTAAGCTAGATTAAGGGACCAATTATTTTTGAGCAGTTTATCCGCAATTGTGAAGGTACTGTTCGCGCGCTAGCCAGTAAGGCGATTAGTTAGCTCTGTGTGCTAAGGTTATATGCATGCTATCTAGCCAGAGGTTTCGTTCCGCAGTCGATCCATTTTCAATCATTTTATAACCACAGCTAGCATTTTCTATTTGTACATTAGTTAACAATGGCAAAAAGCTAGCAAACTAAGTAGCCTACTGTTGGGCGCGCACTACCCTACAACCGCAAGCAAGCTAGCTCATTTTACTGGCAAAGCAAGAGATTTAGTTGGATAAAGTAGACTGTCTGCAGACTTACGTCTAGCTAACGTTCATTACATTACGGCTTACAGGTAGGGTGGCCATTTCCGAAACCCCAGAACGAAGGACACTTCAGACAGCGGAAATTTAAAATTTAACAATTTAACAACTGAGATGTGTTTTCACAATAGCATGTCGTTCGATAGCACCCTTTCCTTGGCTGCTGACGACCACCTCACACCGACACATTGCACAGAAGGCATGATAATCGTCTTTTCTGCTTTTAGAAATAAATCCGTGCTCTTCTGACCACTCTGGGTTGTATGAAGTCTTCCTTTCTACATTTTTCAGGGCTGTCTACGATATCACGATAGCGAATCGCGTGGTTTGCGCTCGCGCCTATAGTGTACGTAAGAACGTCATATTAAAGCATGGTATTTGTTGACATTTGTTAGACCAATGACACAGGCGATTCTTTATTTGACAAATGCATAAACCAATAAGAAGCACGTTCGAATCTTCAAAGGATTTATCTTCAGAGGATCATTGTCACAAAACGCTTAACAAAAGGGAACCCAGGCCTAGACACCCCCCAAAGCAAGCCTAAGGTGACAGTGGCAAGGAAAAAGGGAGCAACCTTGGGAGGAACCAGACTAAAGGTGGGGGCATCCTCTTCTGGCCGGCACAGGGTGTGTCCAAAACCGTATCGTGGTCAGGGCTGGCTGACTTTGCGCCTCCGAGTTAGGTAGTTTAACAGAGAAATAAATGGCATTGCAATTTTTTAAATTATTATTATTACTTTTTTTAATATACACAAGAGATCAGTAATAATGTCAAGTTCATGATATGGTGTATGATACAATTCAACATCTCTTCAGAAATGTGTGATATATTCCATGTCATGTATCCCTATGGAGATTCTGCTTAGAAACTCAGCATTGATCTACCATATGAAAAGAACACCCTGATTAGCTGCGGTGAACATGACTAAAGGCTTAAGGCAATGCCATTTAGATTTTTTTGCGTTGTTTCTTGGTAGTTAACATTGAATAAATAATGTGTCTAGCTAGCTAGCTAGGTAAGTGTTGGCCATCTCCTTTATATCTCAAATATGTGACAGCTAATAGCTCGCATTGGGTTAACACCATAACCTAGTAAGCCAGCAGTTAGAGTATGACCTAATTACATTTACCTTAATTTCTATCATGTTATTGATGTTCAAATCAGATGACGGTGTGTTAGTAGCCAGCTAGCTAAGCTGGACCCCCGGTTTAATTTTAGTACCCCTTCTAAATAGTCTGCATGACACCCCTGAATAGAATGCATTATGGCCTCTATAATTTATTGAGACAAAGCAGGTTTACAATGCTAATTTGTAAGTTTAAGTGCTAAGTTATGGCTTTGAAAACATTTTTTCCCTAGCAGGTTTACACCTGGGCCAGGGTACAAATGATAACGGGACAATTTTGTAGCTTTTAAGCTAAACATAGATAGTCAAATATTTCTACTAGGACCTTAATACTAATACTTGGTACTCAAAATTCTGATAGAATTCTGTATCGTAACTCAACCAGTTAACATAAACAGCTTTTGACAAGCAATTCGGAGAATGGAGGAAAATGAAGTGTTTTCACTCAAATCGTGTTTTCAGCCATAGTTTCCTGCTCAAATCCAATTAAATTTGTGGTTCACATAACACAAGTCTGTCCAAAACACACACAAGTCTGTCCAAAACACACACAAGCAAGTAAGCTTGCGACAGTACAGCTAGCTATCACTGTATTCTGAAATGAAATGTTATAAATTTAGTTAGGGATGTAAATGATTAATTTATGATTGATTCATCGCCGTTAAGAATTTGATCGATCAAGCATATCAAATTAACAATTATGTATCACAGCACTGCAAAGTTATCCAATAGCACAAACTCTGGTGAGTGTAATAATATTGCTTTGAAACAACCTTGTTGATTTTATGAAATACAAGAAACAATTTACGACTACAAAATGTTTTTATATTTTGTATAGCCTAATGTTACCTCAGCCGACAATAGCATAGTTTCGTGAATTCGCGAAGCACAATGTTACTTTCGCATTTCTGAGTTTTTGGTGAATTTATTTTTGTTGGCTTGACAGTATTTATGCATCCCCGGGACATCGGTTCCATCAGAACAGGTGTTCTCAGCGGCTGGTCTTACTGTAAACAGGCTGCGCACACAGCTCACCCCTGAACACGTGGATATGCTTCTATTCTTAAATAAAAACAAGTAAGGGGATGAGTTAGGAAGTATGCCAAGCCTCCGCTGCTGGACAGCCCTTTTCATTTCAAAAGGAATATTGTTTTCATTGTTAGGCCTACTGAATGGTGTTTCATTTCCTTCATAATTCCTATTGTTTTATGCTGTTAAAATAAGCCTGTGTCTCAAAAGTTTGAGTAAAGCTTTGATTGAGGAAACAAAACGCACATTTTGTATTCTGTCATGCGCTAGATTTTGCTGTTTTTTAATATTTTTTAAAAAGATTAATCAATTAATTGTTTGTTATCGTGGGTGACGATCGATCAAGGACATTTCTTAAAATTAGCATCCCTAAATGTAGTACAAAACAATGGTTGTATCTCAGTCAAAAAGCGGCTATTTGTGAAGACCGCTGCTTTTTGACACCATTTGCCATCTTTTCTTTCAAGACATGTCCCAAGGCATTATTTGGGCAAACATTCTCTGAAGTAATTCTGCCTTTGTAGTACAACCGAAATGTTTTCATTTAAGGTGCCTTTTAATTTTTTAGCACTGCCTCCTGAGACCGCTACCTGCGAAGGATGCAAGCAGACTGACAGAGGGAGAAGAATGGAGTATAATCAGAGTGCAGGCAACCGGAAGGGGAGAAGCTGCCCACAATTGTCATGGCTTTATGAAGACACGAAGGACGAATCTGTGATGGAATGCACAGATTATACAGGGGTGGAGCCGAGATCAAGTCTGAACACAAGTGAAAACGCAGAGGAGAGGAAAGAGAGGAAGCCTGGATACGGGATGAGCAGGGAGGAAAAGGATATACTGTTCAACATTAAGGAGGAGGAAGGAGAGGGGTGTCTGAGTGTGAAAACGGAGAGGGAGGATAGTGTGAGAGATGAAGAGGGACTTTGGAGGGAGAAAAAAAAAGAGAGGGTTGAACAGGAGAGATATTTAACCAATCAAATGGCCCAAACTGACAGAAGGGAGAAGAATGGAGTAAAATCAGAATGTGGGCAAGAGGAAGGGGAACTGTCCACTTTGTCATGTCCTTATTGCTAAAACAGCCGAGAGTGCTGATTCACCGACTTGAATTCACGAGTATCTCAGTTCCTGTGTCATCACCTCCACATTCCCTGTCCAGCACAAGAGACCAGGGAACAAGATTTCCATGGAGACGGCATGAGCTCTCACCAGTGAGGATGAGGTCACTGGGGCAGAATGGGCAGGTCGTGACCCAGAAGAGGAAGATGATGAGCCAATTGGAAAGATCCCTGAAAGCTTCACCTATGAATGGGTAAGAATCAATTGGGAAGTGGACAATGTCTCTTCTCACTGCTGTCAAATCTTATATGAAATAATGTGCCTTTTACAGGAGCTGTGCTGAAGCCCCCCGTAGCTCTCCTGCCATCACCCCCAGGAACCAAGACACAGGTTAAGATCTCTGCTAATCATTTTCTCTGGTTGCAGGCTGAACCCTTTGGCTTAGACATCGCTAGTTCCAGTCAGGGCTAAGTCAGCCAATAGAAAGGGATGTAATCATTTAGCAAACAGAAGAAAGGTTAGTCTAGCACAGAGCTTGGGGTGGTTGACAGGTGTCAATGCAGGACATTTAAGATTTTGAGAAAAAGGATGTTATCTGTAAACATGATTATTGGACATTGAAGGCTGTTTGAAACCAATATTGAGATTTCTGCTTTATCACTGAGGTGCATTTTCTTCTGATTAGATTTTTGAAATAGGGAGGAGATGGGCTTGGAGGGACAGTGTATCACTTCTAATATAAATATAAATCCTCACTTTTTCTTGTTTGGTATTTAGCATTGTATCCATTTGTACTTTCTCTCAATTACGGTTGTGTTCATCAGCACCTATTTACTTGTATATTTCCAAAAAGCTTAATGTCTCCTTTACCCCTTCTCTCTCCTCAGGACACCTTGTTGAGGTGTCCTCTCGGGTGTTTGCCTGCTCCCAGTGCCCATTCGTTCACATGGAGGAAGTTAATCTTCACCAGCACATTGAGAAGGTTCACTCAGAGGAGCACAGCCAGATCCTGAGGTCTGGAGGAAACCCAGCAGGGAGCCCACTGCTTCCCAGCAGCACACATCAGCACCCCACACCCCCTAAGACTCTCCCCACCCTAACAGTCACACACAGGTACTCCAGGGGCCCACATATGTTCCCAGTGTGGGACGAGCTTCAGATCTGAATCCCTGCTGAAAAAACACCAGCGAATCCATACAGGGGAGCGTCCATACCACTGCTCCCAGTGTGGGAAGAGTTTCAGTACAGATGGAACTCTTAAACAACACCAGAGAACTCACACAGAGGAGAGGCCGTACCACTGTGCACAGTGTGGGAAGAGTTTCAGTCAGTCAGGTCACCTAAAGAGTCACCAGCGGACTCACACAGGGGAGAGGCTGTACCACTGTGCACAGTGTGGGAAGAGTTTCAGTACAGATGGGAATCTTAAACTACACCAGCGGACTCACACAGGGGAGAGGCCGTACCACTGTGCACAGTGTGGGAAGAGTTTCAGTAGAAATGGAACTCTTAAAATACACCAGCGGACTCACACAGGGGAGAGGCCGTACCACTGTGCACAGTGTGGAAAGACTACAGATGGGCACAGTCACACAGGGAGAGGGTACCACTGAGTGTGGGAAGAGTTTCAGTCACTTAGGTCACCTAAAGAGTCACCAGCGAACTCATACAGGGGAGAGGCCGTACCACTGTGCACAGTGTGGGAAGAGTTTCAGTCAAAATGGAACTCTTAAACAACACCAGCGGACTCACACAGGGGAGAGGTCGTACCACTGTTCACAGTGTGGGAAGAGTTTCAGTCACTCAAGTGACCTAAAGACACACCAGCGGACTCACACAGGGGAGAGGCCGTACCACTGTGCACAGTGTGGGAAGAGTTTCAGTGACTCAAGGTAACCTAAAGAAACAAACACCAGGCAAGAGGGACTCACTGTGCACAGTGTGTGAAGAGGAGTAAAATGGGAATCTTAAAGAACACCAGCGGACTCACACAGGGGAGAGTGTGTGCACAGTTGGGAAGACTACAGATGGGAGTCTTAAACAACACCAGCGGACTCACACAGGGGAGAGGCCGTACCACTGTGCACAGTGTGGGAAGAGTTTCAGTCACTCAAGTGACCTAAAGAAACACCAGCGGACTCACACAGGGGAGGTACCACCGCTGTGCACAGTGTGGGAAGAGTTTCAGACTCACTCAAAAGGTCACCTCACAAGGGAGACACCAGCACAGTGTGGGAGGAGTTTCAGTCACTCAGGTAACCTAAAGAGTCACCAGCGGACTCACACAGGGGAGAGACTGAATTAAGCACGTTGATGAAAAAAGTTATTACTGTTAATGATGCGGTTATTTGTTCTTGTTTGTTAATCTGTTCTGTGTAAATGATCTTACTTTTAGAATGTTTCCATAACTGCAATTTTTACTCTACATTGTCTTCTGTCTGTTCACATTTTACTCTGTATATGTTGTTGTTGTAATCAGATGGCTTCCCTGAATTAATAAAGGTTAAATACAATAAAATTTAAAATAAAGCATGTTTGTCCTTGGACATGGGCTGTGTGTGTGTACATGTTAAAGGCAGCCGAAGATATATGTTGTATATCAGTTTGTATATGTTCTACTGTCTTAATTTTTTTGTTTTAATGTTGGGTTTTTAAGTTTTTAATTTTAAATTGAAATAAACTTCCATGATCTATTCCAGTGTATTAAATGTTGTACTTTAATAGTTTAATGTAAATAAAATGGGCTTTTGCTTTCCCCCATGATGGCTGTATTCTCCCAGGGAATAAGTGAAGACGAGGCAGTGTGTGAGTGTTAGTGATGTGCAGGCCAGTGTTCTTACACATGTTTATTTGTATAACAGAATAAATCCAGTTTATTTGTATAAACAAGTATACTTCAATAAGTATATTGTCACAAAGCAGCTTTATAGAGTATGGAGCCTTAAACCCATCGAAGAGCTCGCCAAAGGCAACAGTGGCAAAGACAAACTCCCTGAAGGGCACAGGAAGGGAGAAACCTTAAGAGGAAGCACTCTGGGGGAGACAACCCTCTTCTGGCTGGCACCAAAAAGATGAAGGGAATAAACGGGGGAGTCAAGAGCACATAAAAATAAGCATCAGATGATAACTACAGTTGGCGGGAGATAACAAGCAGCACTATAACCATATTTAAAAAATTGAGATTTGGACTAGTCATTCAGTTTAAGATCATTAATAGCGTATACCGAACCCCATCAAGGTTTTACATGGCGAAGTTAAAGGACAACCCAGATTGCTGGAGATTACCTGCAGAGGGCGCTCTGGTGCATGTGCTGTGGAGCTGCCCTAAAGCCCAACACTTATGGTTTTGGTGCATGGGAGTGTGAAGGGGGTCATAGGGTTTGAGGTTCCTTTTTGCCCTAGGCGTTTTGTGTTGGGGGACTCAGACATAACTCAGAGGTTCACACTGCAGTGATGCTGGTAGGAGGCTGTTCAGCAATGGAAGTCAGCATATGCTCCATAATATATTTGCCATTTAGCAGACACTTATCCAAAGCAACTTACAGTAGTGAATGCATACATTTTTCAGTATATGTGGTCCCAGTGGGAATTGAACCTACAACCTAAGTGTTGCAAACACCATGCTCTACCTACTGAGCTACACAGACCCACCCACAGAGTAGCACCGCCTGCTTAGTAAAGTAGCTGCCTCTGATAGACTCTCCTTTTGACTGCTACACAGGGTGGAAGATTATTTCCTTTAGTGGAACAAATATCTTTGTTATATTGAGGGCCTGTAGGACCACAGACGGCCGCTTTACCCCCCTCCCCCAATTTCTCACAGTACTGAACTCTCCAAGAGTGGCCATTGTGTTGTAATTTGATTCACTACACACACTCTACATATTATTAATTTATGCACAGATACATATGTATTTTATTTTTCCTTTATCTTTGCATTTTTATTTATTAGGGTGCCTGCTTTGCAAAAGAGGGCACACTGCAGTGTGAATGGGAAATTGTGAAAAAGTGCAAAATGAGAAACTACTCTCTTTGTACTCTGTCCTTTTGGGCGCTTTATTCAAAAATAATTTCAATGGAATTAACATTGGATGAAAGAGGACAAGAATGCCTACATTTTGGTGCATAAATTGTGCCTGTACAGTGGAAGGTGTGGGAGTAAGATGATAATGTTTGGAAGATTTATTTATTAAAAAAGCGTCAGATTCCACTTAACATGGGAGTGAATGGAGTGGAATGTTCACAACTAGAGTGGGTGATGTCATAATGCCCTCTACCTTCAGCAGGTAGCACAATTTTATCCCAAATCTTCCAAACAGTACAGCTTCTCAAACACAAGCAGCAGCAGCTCCAGAATGAACTCACAACACATGCAATAATGAACCATTATTCAGATATACCTGTAAGAAAACAGACCAAGAACAATTATTGCATGTTAAAAACTACAGGTTATCCTGTAGTTTTCAGTGTTGAGTGCAGTTGATAATTTTGAGTGTTGCGCAATTGTATTGTTTGTGTTGAGTGCTGTGTTTTGTTGTGTAATTGTATGGAATATTGTGTTGTGTAACTGTTGTGTTGTGTAATTGTGTTGTGTTGTGTAACTGTGCTGTGTTGTTTTGTGTTGTGTTGACAGACCCAGGGGCTGATGTGTCTCTCTGCATCATGGCTGCCCCCAGCGCGTCCAGGACAAACGGAGTGAGATACGGCACCATGTGTGAAAATGTGCTCAACCTGGAGGTGATGCTGGCCGACAGCACAATATTCCACACCGCAGGCAGGGAGCATCGGCCCAGGTAATATAATTTATATATATATACTGTATATATATGCCCATCGCAACACGCATCGGATTCAAATCACTGCTGCTTGCTTTTCAAGCGGCTAGAGGAACTGCTCCCCCTTACCTCCAGACACTACACACCAGCCAGACCCCTCCGCTCCGCCTCCTCTGGCAAACTGACTGTCCCATCCCTCCAGGCGCCCGGCAGCCACTCCTCACGGTCTCGCCTCTTCTCTGTCCTGACCCCTTGGTGATGGAACAACCTTCCGCAATCGGTCAGGACCGCGGAATCACTTGCCATCTTCTGCAAGAGACTCATAACCCACCTTTTCACACTCCACTACCACTGACATCTACCCAAATGTCATCACCACTGCCTACTTGCTCAACACTTCTAGTATATGTATCCCTGCCTACTCGTTAAAAAAAAAAATTACTAACCTTTTCCTTCCCAGTGTTACAGGTATGAAGTATGCAGCTGCCTACAACGATGTCTATTGCTGTATTACTGCACTGATCTCTTACTTGCGCGAACTATGATTGTTCCTACCATGTATTAATGCACATCTTGTAAGTCGCTCTGGATAAGAAGTTACAAAAATAGCTAGCTAGATAGCCACAGGTCCCTTCTCATAAACTATTACAATATGGTCCTCCAAAACGGCGAGAAAGTATTTAAAAACCGCTAAAAACTGACATTTTAGCGTAAGTATCGTTTTCAGCCTAGACACTGCGGTGTTCAAACGACCATCTAGCGGTCTTCATAGTACTTTAGAAGTGACAAAAATAGCTAGCTAGATAGCCATAGGGCCTTTCTCATAAACCATGGCTATATAATCTTCCAAAACGGCGAGAAAGTAGCCTATTTTAAAACAACGTGGAAAACGGACATTGTAGCCAGACGTTCACTCTCCAAAACCAGAAAGCGTGCATTTGGCTCCCTCCTGTGGACAAATGCAATAACTGCACTGCATTGTAATCATAGTGTATTTATATGCATAGGCCGTGAAAACTCTGACGTGGCGGTCTTCATAGTACTTTAAAAGTTACAAAAATAGCTAGCTAGATAGCCACAGGTCCCTTCTCATAAACTATTACAATATGACACAATATTATATTATATTATAATATCACACACACTCATATACACACACACACACACACACTCATACACACTGTTACGGTTGGCTCTCCCCTCGGAACCAAACCATAACAAAAAGCAGACAACAAATTGGGTAAGGTACAACAATCTTCTATTGTCTAGGGATAATAATAATAATACACCATCTGCGTATATAAGGGGAGCCAAAAACAAGAGTTGGTTGGAGCAGCCAGGCCACAGATTAGAATTTCCAAAAGGAATGCGGCAGCTCTAGGTTGGATCCAAGCTCCTTTATGAAAGCCTCCTCCCAGGTGCGCTCAATCAACTGATTAGACCTGGGAGGAGCAAAAGAGAGCAAACAGAAAAAGAAATAACGGCCAAGGGCCGTAACACTTCCCCCACCAAGAATGTGGCTAAGAAGTGGCCTCATCAAAATTACAAATTACAATTATAAAAATGATACATTTCTCATAAATTTTAACTATTCATATATTTACAAGACACTATAATTATAAATTTAACCTACCCAGTATAATTTCATAAATTTAACCTACCCCTACTCTTTGACTACGTCCTGCGATGTTATGCTGTAACATGTAATCAACCTCTTTTTTAAACTGCTCACACTTCGCTGGATTTGCACGATAGGCATGCTGTTTAATGGGAACTGTGGAACCGACATCGATATCATGCTCCACCATAGAGGTGCGAGTCAGCACATCGGAGAACAGCTGCCGATGTGACTCCACCAGATCCACAATGTCAGCCCTGTAAGAATCAGAAAGATGTGCCAGAGAGTCAGATAAACACAGCGACATCTCCGAATTCTTCAACCTCCCCTCTACCAAACATCTAGAGGGCTCCGTCCACGACATCCACAGTCCGCTCCGGGAGCGAAGGCGTCGATACATGGTCAGCGCTCTGAGATGAAATAGGGGAGTTGACAAGAATTGGTTTAACAGGACAAGTGACATCACTGCGTTGATTCCCTCGTCTACTGCGTGTTAAGGGTCCAACACAGTCAATAATCACCCGTTCAAATGGTTCTCCAAAACCGAATCGGATGTAAAGGAGCAGGTGCTATAGTCTGGTTTGGTTTACCAGTTACTTGACACTCGTGACAAGACTTACAATGATCGACAACGTCTCGTTTTAGACCAGGCCAAAATAAATGTCGTAATATACGATCATAAGTTTTCGTTATTCCCATGTGACCAGCAAATGGAGAGTCATGGGCCAAAGTTAGAATTTCAGGTCGGTACTTACGTGGTAAAACTATCTGGTGAATGGCAGTCCAATCATCACTGGAAGATGCCTCCACTGGTTTCCATTTTCTCATTAGAACACCAGATTGAATAAAATAACCGACAGATAAATCATTAATTTTGTTTTTGGTTACAGCCTGATCAAAGAGCGAGGAGAGTTTCGAATCCTCCTTCTGCGCTTGGATCAGCTGTTCTTTTGGCAACAATGTAGTTTCTATAGGCGACAATGAATCTTTGTCCTGTAACAATGTAACGTTACCAGGCTTCAGATCAGGCAGCTCAAGTAAGGGGGTAACACCTAAATCAGGATCGCACATAAAGGTCTCACTTAAATTGTCAGGGTCATTTGCTCGATTAGCCATAGCTCGTGTCACCGCACATGTAGGAAACACTTCAGGATACGTCCGTTCAAGACAATCAGGAGTGGTAGATACAACAGAGCTAGCAATAACTGATGGGACGAAAACATTACCACCAGCTAAATCATTACCCAGTAAAAAGTTTACACCTTGTACAGGCAAATGAGTACGTACACCCACAATAACTTCGCCAGTAACCAATTCTGAAGTTAGACTTATTTTGTGCAATGGGACCTCAGTAACACCCATTTCAATCCCTTGTACAAGAACACTTGCACCTAAAAAGGTTTTGTCAGACAAGGGTAGCACATTGCCAATGATAAAGGACTGAGAAGCACCGGTGTCACGGAGAATTGTTACCTCAACGCCAGGACCACCACACACTGAGACGATCCCTCTAAGAAGGAAGGGAGAGTAATCTAGTAAATCAGAGGGAGACAACTTTTCCTTGGGAGAAGGATTCTCACCTTTAACCACTGAATGAAAACGTACCTTTCGTGTATTTACCAATAAATGAGGTTTTGTATTTTTCTTGGCCAGTTTGGGACATTCAGATATGACATGTCCGGGTGTTTTACAATAAGCACAAGCCCGTTCACTACGGTCCGTTTTAAACACAGGTCGTTCTTCCCCTTTCTCATCACGGGAACGTGGAGAATGTCTTCGAGGGGTATAAGGAACAGGAAGTCTTGGTTCCTGATGGTGTCTAGAACCTGTATCGGAATGCAACCGCGGCTCAAAGCGGGATACGGTTTTAGCATGAAAAGATGATTTGTGTGTTAGAATAAATTCATCAGCAAAAACTGCTGCTTTCATGACCTCAGTGACTTTCTGTTCATTCAAATAGGTGACAATGTTATCAGGAAGACAGTTTTTGAATTCTTCCAGAAGCACTAGTTCCTTAAGTTGTTCGAAACGGTCAATCTTTTGTGAGGTACACCATCGCTCAAATAAAATTTCCTTTTCTTTAGCAAATTCAACATAACTTTGTTTGTCAAACTTACGGAAATTCCGGAACCGTTGTCTATAAGCCTCTGGAACAAGTTCATATGCACGCAAAATAGCACTCTTAACCAAGCCATAGTCCGAACTGTCCTCATGAGATAAGACAGAGTAAGCCTGTTGGGCCTTACCAGTCAGAACACATTGCAAAAGCAAAGTCCATACATTTGGTGGCCATTTTAAAGTATTAGCGACCTTCTCAAAACAGGGAAAATATTTCTCAACGTCCTTCTCAGAAAAAGGCGGAACGAGGCGTATTTGTTTGGTAACATCAAATCCCCTCTCACTATGAGGATTTGGGGAGGGAAAATTTAGCTCTAATCTTCGCAGTTCTAGCTTATGCTCGTGCTCTAGTCTTAGCTTTTGCTCCTCCGCAACACGGTTGAGCTCGTGCTCTAGTTTTAGCCTTTCCATGGCCATCTCATGCTCCAGCCTTTTCATTTTAAACTGAGTGTCGATATCAGTTTTTAAAACAGGCTCAGGGTCAGACTCATCTTTGGGTGGAAATACACCCAGACTGGTCAGACAGGTTGTAATAGCGGAGACAATAGACTCCTTCGACCGTCTCTCGCTACTAGTGGTGACTAGATCATAATGTTCTGCTATTTTTAACAGTTGCTCTTTTGTAAACACTTCTAGTAATTGCTCAGAAGGTTCTTTAAGAAAATCTGCAATAGACGGCATGGCAACGGAGAAAAGGTTACCAGGCGTTACAGCTTGCTTACTTACCGAAACGAGTAACTAGAAAGAAAACGCGTTTACAAAGCACAAACAAGACACGCAATTTAAGAAATGTATTCTACACACATATATTACCTAAAACCAGGGCAACAAAATCGCTTAGCCCTGAACGTTACCTATTAAGTAGCAATCAAGTAATTTTGAAAACATCTCACTTACAACGTATCAACGTAATACAGCAAGCAGTCGAAATCACACGACCGTAAAGCTAATGAACCTAATAGCAGCTTGCAAAAGAACGTCTGGACAGTACACCAGACACGTGAGACAATAACTTTAACACTGCGAATACAACACAGCACAAAGCACCCTCAATACGAGGATTAAACGCTACAAGCAACCATAACGGTAGTAAAACATGTAGGGTAGAAATACAAAAAATGTAGCAGCGATTTAGCTACACAACAGGCAGTCATGTATACAAAATAGGGGGAAAACTGCCTCAAACGCGCACATACACAGATGCCAACGCTATTAAACTGTATTACTTGCATACATATATGAACTTTATTAAAGGGATAAACCCCTTGAGATGTCGCATCTTGTTTTCGAGGGGGTCCCTAGGAACATAGGTACATCAACTAAACAAGTTGGTACATCAACTAAAACAATAGAAAAATACAACAGATCAACAGAAATACAAAACACAAACACAAACACAAAAAACAACAGTCATACAATCCCCCAAAAATCAAAAACAAGAACAAGTTGTCTTGAGGTGAGCAAATAATAATGTCCTAAAAATATGCAGTGAAGAACTGGAGCGAAGCGAGTTGGGCAAGTGGTTCCAGTCCGATGGGGCTTTACATTTAAAGGCCCGGCGTCCAACTTCTTTAGAAAAACGAGGAACAATGAAAGAAGGGTACTGTGCGTGTCTGAATGAATAAGAAGATCTGCAAGGAACTAAATATTGCTTTAGATAAATGGGATATTTGAAAAAGATACATTTAAAAATAAATTGCAGCCAACGCTGGAAATTACAAAAACAGCGCTAAGCACAGCAATCAATGATAACCATTTGTACTGAAAACGAGTCGTCTTATACAACTAGTAAATACAAACTAGAAGAAAATAGCTCTCTCCATGCTACTGCCTCTCAGAGCTAATTTAGAATGGGCAGAACAGGTACGATGATAGGCCGGGCCAATGAAGATTTATCATGAGCTGAACAATTCCACAATGTCGAAATCCTACCTAACCCCAGGTTCTCTCTACTTATTGAAATGAGATTCTAAATAAATAAATAAAAACCTCTAGTCTTCAGTGTTGTACCAGGCTCGAGGCAGACTTTAAACGCTGAACTCGTGAGCGCTGACAGCGAACCAATTAACGAATTCACCGCAGGACTCCGAAGCGTACCCCCACCTAGAATTAACACCAAAACAAACAGGTAAAATAATAAAGTGGCAAGACCCGCAGGTCAAACCCGTCGACTAACTAACTGGGGGTTAGATTAAACGAGATAGATAGAATACTTAAGTGACACTAAACAATAAAACAGTCCAAGCTCACGTAACAAGACCTAATTAGCCCAACTCACCGCGCACAGCTGTTCATGCCCAAGGATTCCTTTTTCGAGAAAAAAGGCAAAACGGCATGCATCCACCAAACTCAGGAATACAAACGCGACTCTAAAAACGGTTATCAAAACGCACAATGCGGCAAACAAACTGCATATGCAAGGGTTTTAGGAATACCTTGAAAACCCAGTCCAGCTCCCGGACAAGCGCCCAATTTGTTACGGTTGGCTCTCCCCTCGGAACCAAACCATAACAAAAAGCAGACAACAAATTGGGTAAGGTACAACAATCTTTTATTGTCTAGGGATAATAATAATAATACACCATCTGCGTATATAAGGGGAGCCAAAAACAAGAGTTGGTTGGAGCAGCCAGGCCACAGATTAGAATTTCCAAAAGGAATGCGGCAGCTCTAGGTTGGATCCAAGCTCCTTTATGAAAGCCTCCTCCCAGGTGCGCTCAATCAACTGATTAGACCTGGGAGGAGCAAAAGAGAGCAAACAGAAAAAGAAATAACGGCCAAGGGCCGTTACACACACACACACACACACACACACACACACACTCATACACACCACACATTTTAACAATTTATTTATGTCCACATAAAGAAAAGTATACAAGGACACAAATACTGAAGGTGCAGTAAAGTTGCATTCACAGAATCATGGCACAGATCTTCAAGATACAAAACAAAACACATTACTTATGGGTATAAATAGCAGCGTCTCCGCCATATATGGCAGCTGCCAATGATAGCAGAGACAGCACAATATTTAGCTAGCCTTTTAGCCCCCTTTTTGGGCATTCCAAGTTGTTGAAACCCTCTAACGACCAACCTGTGGGTATGTCCGAGGCTGCCAAATATGAAAACGGATAGTCTGCACCTATAGCCTAGCTCTGAGATGTTATTTAGAAGTGGTTGGTATTTAATGACCTTGGTCATAAAGGCTTCCTCTAGGCTAGGGTCAAAGGTGCAGGCTATCTCTAATACAGACACTTCTCTGGCCTCTTCATTAACAACAACAACATCTGGTGTATTAGCAGACAACTGTGTAAAAATGGCTAGGTTATTATCACAGAGATGGAACATGGAAGGATTGACACGGGAATGTTTGTACATTCTCACTGAAGAAGAGAAATGGTTTGATATGTCCTTCACTATGAGGTCCACTATTCTGTCGTGACGTGCTATGTACATTCCTTTGTACGCATAACAGCCATTCAAGATATGTGACATTGTTTCAGTGACCTGTTCTGTGGTGTGATGTAAGCAATGGGGAACCTGGGTAGTAGGAAACCAGATAGAAAGATTGAGTCTGGTAGGAAGGACTTGTAGTCTGGCTTTTACTGTAAATGTGACAATGTCCTCATTGAGTGCAGTGTTCTTTAAGAATGAATGAGAAACGGAATGATCGGCAGAGGGAAGACATGCAAGTTTTCCCTGAAGTTTTAGTCCAGTCCAGTGTTGTTGTTGTCTATGTTGGTGTAGATCCATGAGAATTCGCCTGGCACCTGTAGATGTTAGCAGGTGACTGTGTCCAGCATATGTGGCTGTTGCCTTGACCTGGATGAGGGGGTCAGTTATAATGTCGTCTGAGACCCTCACAGCCCCAGAGTCAGACCGCGCCCACTCCAGGGACACTCCAGTTCGGACACAGAGGTCGTTCAGATCCGGCCAATCTGACCAAACCCCGAAACCAGCGGAGTGGGTGTCAAGTTTCCCGCTGGGTTTCCTTCTGAATCCGAGGAAGTGGGGCTCTGATTCCCTGGCCAGCGGGACCTTACGTCTCCTTAGGTCCAGGAACAGGGAGGATCGAGCCAGCTCCCTAACATCCTTGTCATCGTTATTCAGCATTTTCAGGAGGTGGGAAATCCGCATGCTGGTATATATCCACTCCATGTTTGGTACCCCCAGCCCTCCCTCCCATTGGGGATGAAAAATAATGTCACGGGTACTGTGTGAATTGAGTCCAAACCACTTTCGCACTAGGCTCACTGTTTTGTCGTTCATTTCACTCAGCACTTTCTGTTGGATGTGGACATTGGAGAACAGGTACTGAGCTTTAGACAGGGCCACCTGTCTGACAGCTTCCAACTTCATAGTACATTTTACATTTACATTTTAGGCATTTAGCAGACGCTCTTATCCAGAGCGACTTACACAGTTTACATTTCTTAACATACAATCCATTTATACAGCTGGATATTTTACTGAAGCATTTCAGGTTAAGTACCTTGCTCAAGGGTACAACGGCAGATGTGTCCCACCTGGGGATTGAACCTGCAACCTCTGAGTTACAAACCCAGTTCCCTAACCATTACACTACATGCCGTCCTCAGCGGCAGCGGACTTCTGTTAATTAAGTCCAGCCTGGATGTGAACTCAGACAAGATCATGTTAACTTGATCCTTCCATTCTCCTGCAATGTTAATTTTGTGTCCAAGATAGTTGTATGTCTCATGGAGAGAGTATACACGTATGGGTTCTGTTGATATTGTGAATGCAGGGCATGTGTCCGTTTTTGAATGATACCACCGATTCCCTCCACTCCTCCTCTCATACAGAACAGCACATTTTGTGTTCTTGACCTCCAGGCCGGACCATTCCAAAAAGAATCTGTCCTGGTGAGCATGTTCTTAATTGTACTCTCTTCCCTAGAGGCTAGCAGGATATCATCCGCATAGCCCTGTACTGGGTTGGGGGAGATCACACCGTGGGGGGCACACTGACACATCCACTTTATCCATTGATTGGTGGCAATTATAAAATTAACTGCACTCCATGGACAGCCAGTTTTAATGCCTATCTGAAGAGGTGTTGGGTGAGTGAGCTGTTTTCCACAGATTACTTGGATAAAGGAGCCTCTGTATACATCTTTCACTATGTCAATGAATAGTTGGGGTAGTTGTATTTCTTCCAGTGATCTAATCATGACATTGTGAGTTAGTGTCCCAAATGCATCTCTAAAGTCAAGGAAGACTGAATACAGTCTACAGGACTCGTGCTTAAAGTCATCTATCCCTGTTTTAAGGCAGAATACATGTTCATTCATACCTTGCCTGTTGATGTATGCCTTCTGCTTGGTGGACAAAATGTCAGCATTCACTCATACACACCACACACACACACACACATATACACACACACACACTTATACACACACACTCACACACACACACACACACACACACACACACACCACACACTCACACACACACACACTCATATACACACACACACACACTCACCACACACTCACACACACTCTCTCACACACACACACACACACATGCACACACACACACACACTCTCACACACACACACACACACATGCACACACACACACACACACACTCACACACACACACACACACACACACGCACACACACACACACACACACACTCACACACACAGGCACACACACACACACACACACACACACACACACACACTCTCACACACACACACACACACACATGCACACACACACACACACACACACACACACTCACACACACACACACACACACACACACACACACACACACAACGATTGGTGACCTGTGTCTCTCTCTCTCTCCGGATTACTGGAGCAGGTCTGACGACCAGAAGGGAGGAGATGGGACAGACTGACAGAAGCAGAATCGGCTGTAGGCCAGTGCAGTCTATCTGCTTTTATAAAGAAAACAGTGAGAGCTGGGAAACGCCTCGTCGAATCTGAACAATTACTGGCTCCATGTCTCTTCCTTCTTGTGATTATGTTTTGTTTTGTTGTGTATTGGTTATTTAATTTCAAAGGGGATTCCATGTTTTATTCCTGTTAACTCCTGAGGCTGAGGCCACAACTCTGTGCCCTTTCTTCTTTGTTTTTCCTTTATGTTGAACGATTAGCAAAAAGGCAAAAAGAGAATAAAACCTTTTTTATATAAATGCATTTACTTTACTTTAAAATCCGATGTGCAAATTTTAAGAAACTTTTAATTGCGTAAAGCTTATTTTTTTTAAGAAATGTGGGCGTGGATTGAGAAAATGGATTGAAAGGAAAGAGCTGTTTTCATTATGTTTCCGTCCCAAGCTTCATGCAGCGCTGCATGGCTGGCGGTCGTCGGCTGTGATTGGCTGAGTAACCTGCACAGAGTGTAACTGTTATGTCTCCGTCCCGTCCTGTCCACCTCCCTTGTGTTTCCTGACAGTTTTTCCCTTGTTCCTGTCTCGGTTTTCCTTTTCTCCCTTGTGATTGTTGTGTTAATTGTTTTATTATTTTCAATTATCCTGTTATCATTCCCTCGTTACCACTCATCATGTTCACCTGTTGCCTATTCCGGCACACCAGCCTCCCATCAAGTTCATCAGCCCTGCAGAGTATATCTACCCCGGTTTCCCCTTCATTCTTTGTGAGATCGTTGTGTTTTCCCTGCCTGGCTCCTTCCCCGTTGGTATCCCAGTTCCTGTAGTTTTTTCGACCTGCCTGTCCTGCCTGTCCTCCTGCGTGCCCTCGGACCAGCCAGCTCCCTGCCCTGCCTCCAAGCCAGCTTCCCGGCCTGCCTTCGTCTGCCCTTACCTCTGTTCCCCTGTTCCAGTCATCGTGTATATATTTAATAAATACCCTCACCTATCTCATCCCCTGTGTCAGCGTCCTGCGATTGGGTCCTACCTGCGTGTCTACACACAACAGAAACATTCCTTTACAAACAATAATACAACCAAACAAAACAGAAGCTTCACGCCAGAGGGAAGAATGACAAGAATAACACGATTTTAACCAGTATTTTAGATAACTATGTACCTAACTTAGTTTTTCCATTCCATGTTGATTTCAGTATGTATTGTGCCTTCTGGTCTGTTTTTATTTGTAGAACTCACTTAGGCCTAATTCTTTCTTCCATTTTCTTAATGACCCAAAAACAAGGTAAACTAGTAACGATGATTACAATATTGAGACAGAAATATAACACGGGAAAAAGGACAGTGTTTTGGTAAATATTAAAATGCTTTAAAAGTTGTATAATGATTTAATTTAAATAAAAGTTGAGTCACTAGACCTGCTCGTTCTCATCCTTTCTTACGTCCCTGACGCGATCGGAGAAGGGCCCAAAGAGGAGTAGAGGAGGAACGAGAGCAAAGGACTGGAAATGACTTAATGAATAATATGAAATGAGTAATAAAAATAATTGATCATTTAAAAACAAATTGCTGTTATATGAATGGTGAAAGAAGGCAGTACATTCATGAGAAAGTTTTTAATGGCTGCCGTCGCGTTCACCCAGGTGGGTGCGGCATATTGGTGGTGGTTGAGGTGAGTTGCAAAGTGTTTTGAGTTCCCTGGAAGAAAAGCGCTATATAAATCCAATTATCATTCATTCAGTTACAAAACCCTTTTCAGTTTCTGAGGAAAATCTCAGTGTTCTGCCTATTGATTAAAAAAGTTGGATTGAAAGATTGTTCCCTTCTGGAATGAGATTATGATTGAATTACAATAGGGCGGTGGATAGCGTAGCGGTCTAACACACCCATATTTGGCTGGTCCTGTACGTGTGAGGGTTTGTAGGGGTGAGGCCCAAGTGCGACCAATGGGGAATAAGGATGTCACTAAAACACAATAGGGAGCAAGGGGCGTTAACCCGCGAGAATCGCTACAGAAAATAAATAAAACAAAACTCCTAGCGTATGACGAAATAACTACCCACAAAAAGAGCGAATAAACGTGGTGCGCGAACGGTACCGAACGATAGTAAAACAAAACAGAAAATCTAGCTGTGTAGCCCAACACCACACGACTCAGTAACTAGAACGACTCCAAGGAACCGGACAGTTTACCGAAATAAGTGTAGAGCTGCCGGCAAAACAAAAGGACCGCTACGGGGAACAGAGACTGATAGTCTACCTCCTAAAAAGATGATCTCGGAGTGCTACGTGTTTAGCTCCCATAACCGATCACATCAAACAGGAGGAGAAACCCAGCCAACGACCCACGCAGAGAAAAAAAGAAAGAAAATAATTTGAGTCGCAACACAAACGAAAAAAAACAAAGCTGGAATAGAACCCAGACGCCTAAGACGCAGTTTAGGAAAACGAACGGCGAAAATAAGTGCCCTGGGTCTGCCAGTAAGTAACCCCGAACACAGACCAAACAAAATAAGAAAAGCTAGACTTCCGTAGAAGTGGCGAGAAAGCTAAAGTGAAAATACTTTTCTAAATACTTTCTTTTTAGGACTGACACCGTACCGGCTTCAACGCCACATGAATAGACACTGAAGCACGAAGTAGTGAAAGCAGCGAACTGAAGTAGGCAGTGAACACCTGAAAACAGTCCGCTGATTAGGTATGGAGATGAGCAGGCACGTACTCACGAGGATAGGAAAGGAGTACGCCCACACAGGGCTAAACAGGCACTCAAACCATGACAGTACGAGTGTGAACTACCTATCAGAGATAGATAGGTTTGAAATCCGTCTCTGCCAGACCGGCCCTGGCCGTTAGCTCCGATCGGGGGCGGCATTTGGCTGTCCGCCCCAGAGGGAGGGGGGTCGGCATGAACTCGCTGTGAAGCAAGAAAGGGAGTCTCCAGAAAGGGGGTCGGTGAGTTCCATCTCGGTGAGAGTAGCTTGTCCCGTAGAGACGGGCGGCGAGTTCGTGGGGGGGAGGGTTAATCTAAATAAATAGAGGGTATAATTGGCTTCTTAATTGGGGAGAAAAAAGGGTGTGCAGGAAACTGCCAGCTGACTGTCGTTCCCAACCAGAGTTTCAAATGTGAAATCAGTTTAGTGACAACCATGTATTAATGTACATAGTGTAAGTCGCTCTGGATAAGAGCATCTGCTAAATGTTTAAAATGTAAATGTAATGTAAAATGTATTCGGAAATCTAAGAGTGCCAACATGTCGTCTGCTGCCTAATTGTTTCCTCATTATTATTATTATTATTATTATTATTAGTAGTAGTAGTAGTAGTAGTAGTAGTAGTAGTTACCAGATTGAACACATTGCTTAGGCTATACGTAATGGTTTGCACAATAAAGTTATTAATAAATTAAAACAAAATAAGCTAGGCTACTTGTGGAAAACAAAACAAAAACACACATTGGTTTTCCAGAACTACCCATATTAGCATAATTGACACATCCTTGAAGGAAATGTATTTAATATACATATTATGGTTCCACACGTGTAAAACATTTCGGTCAATCTATAGGCTATAAAATGTCCAATAATGCAGTGGTTTGCAAGAGGAAGAATGGCAGCATTGTCACTTCTCGAAGATATCGCCAACCCCCCACCACCACCACCTCGTTCACAGCCTGGGCTACAGACTGCCAGGCCACGTACTTGGTTTTACTTGTAAAAACACCGCACGAGCCGCCTCCCTCTCCTCCATCCTGATCCTGCTTGATCTCTCAGCTGCCTTCGACACTGTGGAGCACTCCATCCTCCTGTCCTCCCTGGCAGCAACAGGGATCTGCGGTACAGCCCTCGCCTGGATCGAGTCCTACCTCTCCGGTCGCTCCTTCCAGGTTGCCTGGGCTGGTAAAGTATCACCTCCTCGCTCCCTCCCCACCGGGGTTTCACAGGGCTCAGTCCTCGGTCCCCTTCTCTTCTCCCTGTACACCCGCTCCCTTGGCTCTGTAATCTCTGCCCACGGCTTATCTTACCATTGTTATGCTGATGACACTCAACTCTTTCTCTCCTTCTCCCCATCAGACACTCAGGTCTCTACCCGCATCTCTGCTTGCCTGGGGGACATTCAGAGCTGGATGGACAGTCACCACCTAAAGCTCAACCCAGGTAAAACAGAACTAATCTTCATTCCTGCCCTAAACTCTCCCCACCTTGATTTCTCCATTTCTCTAGGTGACACCCTGGTGACATCATCACCCTGCGCGAAGAATCTCGGTGTGGTGATGGACAACAGGCTGTCCCTATCAATGAACATTGCAGCGGTAAGCCGGGCGTGCAGATTCTTCCTGTATAACATCAGGAGGATCCGTCCCTTCCTTACCACGTACTCTACCCAGCTCCTGGTCCAAGCAATGGTACTGTCCCGCTTGGACTACTGCAACTCGCTCCTGGCTGGCCTTCCCGCATCTGCCATCAGACCCCTGCAACTCATCCAGAACGCTGCAGCCCGTCTGGTCTACAACCTTCCTAGACACTCCCATGTCACCCCCCTGCTCACTACCCTCCACTGGCTGCCTGTTATAGCTCGCATCAAATTCAAGACATTGGTCCTAGCATACCAGGCAGTCAAGGGATCAGCCCCAACATACCTCCTCAAGATCTTCAAACCCTACACACCTGCCAGACCTCTCCGTTCTGCTACCTCAGGACGCCTAGCACCTCCCCCCCTCCGCACCTGCGCTTCCCGGTCACGTCTCCTGTCGGTTCTGGCTCCACGATGGTGGAATGACCTTCCTGTGGAAGTCAGAACAGCTGAGACCCTGGCCACCTCAGCGACGACTGAAGACTCACCTCTTCAGGGTGCACCTCTCCCCGTAGTCCGGTTTTGTTAACTTAGGGACATAGTTGCTTAGTTTACACGTCTACTTGTTTATGTATTGTATTAGGCTTAGGCATTATTTCCTGCATTGAGTGCTTTACTGCTACCTCTGAATTGTGGCTACAGATTTACCTACAGGATCCTAGTTTAACTATGTGGTTGCTCCTAGCACCCAGGAATTGTACTTCCCACTAGGGTGGCTTTCAGC
>JAINUG010000071.1:0-2500 GCA_029706075.1 Aldrovandia affinis
AATATCTAAATCGGGCAGTGTTATGGAAATTAATTCTTATATAGGCACATTTACAAATTAGCACTTCCCTGAGAACTGGGACCTGTATTAGCATTTCTGTGTGTTCTTACCGTCTGAAGTGTGAACATATTCCAGAGGGCAAAGTGTTAGAAAGCAGGCGAGCTAATGATATTCCCGAGCTGCGTCCTTTCAGGAATATTCAATTACGCGACGTGCCTCTTCAAAAACGGGCTACTGTTGCTCGTTTTAAAAGGCAATTTGGACCCTTCTATGAGCACACAATAACCCGTGGAGAACGGGTGACGATGTACCGACGCCGCCTCGACGGATGCGAACTCGGTGTGTGCTTTGCACCTCCCGCCAAAACACTTTCACTTAGGTTCTTTCTCAAATAGTTATTGACCTTTTCCCCCTTTTAAATTCAAGCTCCACCAGAGGTTTATAGTAATGCCGGAAGGTAAACTCCTGTCTGTGAATGGCCAGAGGTGCCCGTAACATTTTCACTCCATGAGGGCACAATGTGTTTGTCCAAAAAAATAGATTTGCATCAAAATATAGAGGTTTGGTAAAATGGTGCATAATGTATTCTGATATATAAAGCAGAATTAATAGTTTCTTAATGTTGAGTGCTGCCTGCATTTAAATATTATATTGGCATAAAAGTGTTAGCAAGTAAAAACAAAGTTAAGGCTAGTCTTTCTTTATTGGATGCGATTTATACTTCTTTTTTTTTTTGCCGTGTGATTTTAGTCGAAAGCTAGTTTATAGATCGCTGTGTGGCTGTTGTGATGTACGGATCGATTCATGAAGCATATTGATCCTTGTTTGAGAAACGCAGAGTGTAGATTTTTAATTAGTCCAGTCAGTGTGTTGAAATTCTCCAGTCCGATGTGTGTGTAACCAAGTGGAACTGAAATTGTTTCGAGCTGCGTTTCCCGGTGTTCTCATCACGGTCTTTCACCGCATCCTCCCTCCATCTCACTTTGTCACATATGAGGGGAGATTTGAACACCATCTCCTTTCGGAAGCGAAATGACCGAGGCCTCTCTACGCTTCTCCTTGTGATGCTCAAGGATTGTGACGGGTGCTGTGCGGGACCCCCTACAGATAACCGGGACTCCGTTGCTGTCATGTATTTTCACATTAATATTGTGCATGTCAAAAGCCCCTTGTACCAGTTGCGGTTGTTGCATTAAACGCTTTAACCAGGACTTGAAAGCGAGAATAGGGAATTATTCCCAATGTGACCGTAACACATTTTTGATTCTCATAAAATTAGAGTATACACTTAAAAAAAAAAAAGTTTTTGTTTCTTCGTTGATTTAGGTTACCAAAAACTGAAAAATCACACCGGATCCTAATTATTATTAGTAGTCATTAAAAATGTATAACGCAAATGAAGGCATATCTCCAACCTAATGTTAAGTTTGAGAACTCGGCTGCAGGCATTGTCCACTGTCAGGGAAAAAAGAGCCATGCTCCTCTCTTCTCAGGGAGGGATTCCGCTTCTCCTCGCAAGAGGCTGCCTCCAGCTTTGGCGGCGACCGTCTCCTCATCGAAGTACATCGACAACCCACGCCACATCGAAATACAGGTGAGTTCAGCGTCCGTGCCCCAAGAGCCCGCTGGGTCCTTGGGCCTCGGATACCGTAGCGGTCTAACGCACCCGTATTGGCTGGTCCTGTACGAGTGTGAGCTGCCTATCACGGTTGCGGTTCAAAACCCGACTGTACCTGACTGTGTCCTGATTGGGAGAAAAATGGGAAATCGAACAAATGTACAATTTATTATTATTATCTTTTTAAGGCCCTAGGTCCTTACACGGATGCCAACAATAAGCAGAAAAGCCTTTTTCTGAGGACGTATTTTAGGACGTGTTCCCATCAACGCCCTGAGCAGCTTATCTCTTTGTTGTGGAGTCGCGCGCGGGCCCGCCCTCATTAGCGAGCGTTAAGGAGATCCTGTCCCCATGATGGCCATTCATCTCGCTGGCTCACTGAGCAGACGCTGGTCACAGGTACTTCAGAGTCCTCCAGCGGGCGTTTAAACGCGGGGCGTAACCCCGCGGGCCGAAAGCGCGTGCGTGGTGACGATGAAGGCGGTCGCCCCCCTCTCAGCGAGGCACGATCCGCTCCTCTTCAGGCCGCACGGTGACTCACACAGTGAGGGATGCGCTTCCCATCAAAGTGCCATTGATTACGCGCGGCGTCGAGAGAACTGGAACAGCCGGGCGATTTTCGCACGCTCTCATGCTGCGGAAGAGATCTCTTAAGTCCACGGCCGTCTGAGGAAATGCGTCTGTTCTGTGTTTACGCTTGTCGATAACGGTGAGTCACTCGACAAACGTTTTTTTTTTTTTTTTTTCTTTCTCTCTCTCCTCTCCCCTTCCCCTCTGGCCTCCCGGATTTCTCCCCTAAAACAGACAGTCGTTCTGCTGGGTGCCAGGTAGCGCGGAACTGTAATAAAATCCATTCCTTTGTGCCGGTGTCAGTGTAGCCCC
>JAINUG010000071.1:7500-40000 GCA_029706075.1 Aldrovandia affinis
AAAAAGTACTGAACAAGTAGGCAGTGCTGATGACAATTGGCTAGATGTACAGAATTCAGTGGTAGTGGAGTCCGGGTGATCGCTGCGATGTGGCCCGAGAAGCACAGCTGGTCGTCCAGGGTCACTCCAAGACTCCTGGCAGACTGGGACGGAGACACTATGGATCCTTCCACGGTGATTGAAGCATCAATTGAACAGTTTACAAATAGTCTTACAACAACCTCTGTGGGACTCAGAAATAGGCTTGTTACAGGGTTGTTGTTTTTTTGTGTATTAATGGGAACGGCGCGTCGCCGGGCTGCTCCCGTGCCCAACGTAACACATCAATGTTTTAGTTTCTTTTGTTCAGACAATGAGATAATAGATTGTAATTACCTTTATTACCTGCCCCAAGTGGAGGAGTTCAAATATCTTGGGGTCTTGTTCACGAGTGAGGGAAGGATGGAGCGGGAGATCGACAGGCGGATTGGTGCGGCGTCGGCAGTGATGCGGACGCTGCATCGGTCTGTCGTGGTAAAGAGGGAGCTGAGCCTAAAGGCAAAGCTCTCGATTTACCGGTCGATCAATGTTCCTACCTCACCTATGGTCACGAGTTGTGGGTAGTGACCGAAAGAACGAGATTGCGAATACAAGCGGCTGAAATGAGTTTCCTCCGCAGGGTGTCTGGGCTCTCCCTTAGAGATAGGGTGAGGAGCTCGGTCATCCGGGAGGGGCTCAGAGTAGAGCCGCTGCTCCTCCGCGTCGAGAGGAGCCAGATGAGGTGGCTCGGGCATCTGGTTAGGATGCCTCCTGGACGCCTCCCGGGTGAGGTGTTCCAGGCACGTCCCACCGGGAGGAGGCCCCGGGGAAGACCCAGGACACGCTGGAGAGACTATGTCTCCGGCTGGCCTGGGAACGCTCGGGATTCCCCCGAAGAGCTGGACGAAGTGGCCGGGGAGAGGGAAGTCTGGGTCTCCCTGCTTAGGACGCTGCCCCCGCGACCCGACCCGGATAAGCGGTAGAAGATGGATGGATGAGATGGATGGATTACCTTTATTTGAAATAAGAAGACAAAATGAACTTGATTGAGCCCAACGTAACACGCCCACGCGCCTGAGACGCCGTCAAGGAAGATGTGACGGCCGAACGTGATTGGTTTGTGTCGTCCCTGAAGAGTGTCTCTCCTGTTTGTCTCCTGTTTGTTGTTTCACACAGTCACACGGACACATTTCTCTCCGCTCCTGGCACAGATCTGTGGAGCCTGGCACATGGAAATCACCACGGAAAACAAAACCTGTTCAGCCCAACCTCCCAGGGAAAATGGATTACGTTCACTTTTTTTCCTCTGGTGACGGGGGGGCTTTTTTCCGAGGGGAATTTTTATTTTCCTTTTTTGTTTTTGAATTTTGACCCTTTGAGGAGTACGTTTTTTGAGAGTTCTAGTTCCAATTCATAGTGTTCTATTCTGGAATAGTCCTTGATAACCCTTTATGATGCCACCCGTAGCATTGCTGTATGTCTTGTGATATATGGCCGTTAATCCTACCAACGTAAACGTACAAAATATGTTGTTGCGAGAATTCTTGTGTCATCATCAATATTCCGTCTAAAACAAACAATTTTGAGAGTGGGGCACAAAAAACGACCAAAAAACAATAAAAAAAGCAAGAAACGAAGAAGTTCTTCGTGAAATAGTGAAGCTTACCTCTTTCTTCAAAACATCGATGGATGATTACTTAACAGCGACCGATGCAGACTCCGACATCAACAACGAGCCCTGCCCTGACGCTGATGATGAAGCAGATGCTAATCCAGTTTTCGGATAGGAAACATACTCCTTGTCGGACTGAAGACCGCGAGTCAGGCCAGTCTCATCTAAATGCAATGCTCACCTGGTTCGCTCGCACACAGGTGCACGGAATTGACCACAAACTGAAGGAGCACTGTGAAGAGGGGGGGAAGGGCCTCAAACGAGTTGTCTCCGTTGTGCAGTTCTTGTCAGAAGGAGATCTCGCATTCCGCGGAGGCAATGAAGTTTTCAGTTCCCCTAACCATGGCAACTGTTTGGGAATACTTGAGCTACTCAGCAAGTTTGACCCCTTTCTTGCCGAACATTGAAATAAATATGGAAACAAGGGGAGTGGGTCTACTTCATATTTATCCAACACTATATCTGAAACAAGGGGAGTGGGTCTACTTCATATTTATCCAACACTATATCTGAAACAACCACGTTTTCCAGATTTGTGCAGTCATTCGGGACCACCCCACCGATGGAAGGTTATGATGGATGGACTTGAGCCCAATGTTAACAAACGCACAGGGACTTTAAAGGGACTGTCGGACATGGGATGGGCCGCTCACGCCCAAGCTCTCTGGGTAAACTGCAAAAATATCTTGAACTCAGAATGCTCTGATGCGTGATGAGGTGCGCTCTCTGGCCAACAACATGAACCGACTGGAGACATCTTATGTACATTGTGGAACAAAGAATGACAAAGAATTCAGACAACGAGTGCAATCCTCCAGAAGGTAGATGTGGATGTCGTTACGGCTGTGGATATGCTGCGATTACTGTCAGATTTCGCGGCGGGTTTACACGACCAGTTCGGAGACCCGGAGAAGCAGGCCAAGGGAATGGGAGGAATACAGGTCTGTGGTGACTCGGCAGGTGAAGAGAAAACGGAGAGCAGATGATTCCAGGGCACCTGACCACATTCCAACTGGAGCTGAGAAGTCTGAAGTCCGGGTATTTTTTGTCATAATTGACAAACGAACAAGTGCTTTGCAACCAAGACATGAGTCCTACACAGAGACTTGTGACTATTTGGGCTTTTTAAGCCACCTCAAGAGCCTGCCTGTGGCTGAAATATGCGGAGCAAGCCGCAATCTTCCGATAAAATATAGCACGGATTTACAGGGTTTAGAGGATGAGCTTGTTCAGTTTATTCAATTCTGTGACACAACAACTGAACCTGATGGTCACCAAGAAACCTGATGGACTTACTGAGAGAGAAACAACTCCAAAGTGCTTTTCCAAACGTGGAATTTATCTTACTCTATTCCAAATGCCACAGGAGAACGATCATTTTCCAAGTTGGGCATTATTAAGAACAGGCTGAGGGCCACCATTGAGGAAAATGTACTCAACGGGTTGACCATTCTGTCCATTGAGCATGGTCTGCTGCGCCAGCTGGATTTTACGGATTTAATGAAGGATTTTGCCTCAAAGAAAAGCAGGAAAAGGGCCTTTTAACGTCATCACTGGTGAGTCAGATCTTTTAAATATGCTCATTTAAGTCTTGAATAGTATCATGTAGCTTATAAACAAAAATGACTAACATATTCTATTCAGCGACGCCGATATGTATTTGTCATACAAATAGAATGAGAATGTTGTTTTTCCTTTGTGGACTGTTTGCTGTGTGATAAAACTGCTTGAATTGAGATGATCCTGCCGTGGTGTGTTTGCAGTGTGACTATAATTGGCGTTGTTTTGTATGGTGTTGGTGGGTGCTTTCCCATGGCCTCTTTGAGCTGGTTCATTAAGGGGTAGTCTTGTGTTGCGTATCTTTGCACTGACAGACGTCAATTAGCGGGGACTTTGTCAAGTTGCAAGGCAGCTCCTCCGAGATGGAACCCTTCCTGCTCCTTGACGAACTCGTGCCAGCTCACCCTCCCCCCCTTCCCCTGGGGCGGGCAGACAAATGCCGCCCCGATCAGGGCTGTTGGCCAGGGCCAGTCTGGCAGAGACGGGTTTCGAACCGCGACCGTGATAGGCAACGCACACTTGTATCGGACCAGCCAAGATATGGTGCATTAGACAGCTGCGCTATCTGAGGCCCCATTTATGCTGTTTAAAAAAAAATACTAAATTGAAAGGGGAAACACGGTGAAGAACAGTAAAAAGTCTTGGTTCATTTGGGGACCAAAGCCCCTAAATGCCTCGTTAGAAAAGGCTTCTTAAAAGGTACTTTGCGGAGCGGAGTGGGTTGTAGTTGGGAGTTTTTAGTATGACAGAACTAGCAGGAAATCAATCGGGGGAAGAAGGGGAAAAAAAGTGTTTCAATGTTTCCTGTCCAGTAATGGGCTGTCATTCTGAGTCACTTTGATTTCCTTTTTTTTGTCGTTCCTTTCCTGGCTGTATGCAAAATGCAGATGTAACTTTAACGGGGGAAAAGTTTTAAGATTACTACCAAGTTGCTTAGCAGACGGTAAACTTGGGATAAATACCCACCTGGGTTCTCCCACCCCCCTGCTGTTCTTTATCTGATGTGTCAAGCCTGGGATGCCTTTGTGGTGGGGATATCCATAATCACAAATCTGGCCAGCAAATTTCTTTTTGGGCTTAATTTGAAGAAAAATAAGCTCAAAGGCATTCCACACAAGGCTTTCTGGGTTTTTCTGTTGTAAGAAATCTTATTGACGGGATACTGCCTATAAATAGCTTGGATGTTTGGCTGTATAAAAACCTGAACCCAGTTGTCTTGGAGGGAAGCCTACTACTAGTTTACGTGCGATGCGTATCAAAGAAAAGGCCTAGCAGTTGATTTCAAAAAGGTCTTTCGAGGCCTAGAATCAAATGTGAAGTACCGGCACCGGTGGGAGGGGGTTCATATTTTATTGACGTTCGTCTGTTTATGTCTGAGCGCGTGCTGTGTAGATCACAACACTGCCGATGGAGGGTCTAATTACCATTGTTTCAGAATATCACGTTTTTGACTTCTGTCAGGCCTCGCGTCAGTCATCCGTTGTGTGTTATCCATTTCCTGTTTTGTGTTGGTAGAGCAGAGCGTGCCTCTCTCTGACAGTGAGTGAGTTGCGCTTGTCAAGCGAGCTCGATCGCTGACACGTCCGTTTGAAGCCGAGAGGTCGAAGGTCGTTAGGTCTTTTGTTCTGATAGGGTGCCCTGACATGAAAGATCCGAGTATTCTTGCGGGAAATGAAAACCTTTAGCTCAGGATCTGTTGTACATTTCAACTCAAAATTGATGGTGATGTACGGTAGTCTCCATTTTTATTCTTACCCTTGGTAAAGATGAACAAAAGAGATTGTATAAAATAAAATAAACTAAAGTAATGAGGTATATTTTATGCTCAAAAATCCTGAAAATTCCAAACCTGCAATACTGATACAATTGTTCAGAAAAACAACACATTTTGTTTTATATTTTTTCCAGAAAACATCTGGATCACAATTATTAACCCCTAACTATTCATTGAAATCCTTCTGTTCCTTCATTCGAAGGTTATGGAACTATACAGTGGCCTGCAATGGTTTCCTGTTTCTCTAGGGTATAAAAAGGAGGGAACATACATTTGAATGTGGCCAGCCACCATCATGCTGAAAGGCAAAGAATTCCCTGAAAACATCAGACAAAAGGTTATTGACCTCTACAGATCAGGAGATGGCTACAAAAAACGAAAAAGTTAAAAGATACCGCTTTCCACTCTTGTGTCAATCATTCGGAAGTTTAAGGCCACTGGAACAGTGGGTAACCTGCCAGGTAGACGACGCAAGTGTATCTTGCCCCCACGTGTTGTGAGATGGATGGTTCAAGAAAGAATAATAATAATACATCATATTTCTATAGCGCTTTTCTAAATACTCAGACGCTTTACAAACACAGGATTAAAAAACGCTTTATTAGATATCTATATAAAAAGATAAAAGTAAATGAGTAAAGGGACCAGGTCCGGTGGTTGGTCCTGGTGGTTTTGAGTAAGTTTGCGTCTGCGGACCTGAGGCGACGGGTAGGTGTTTGGTGGTGGGGGAGGTCAGAGAGGTCGGGGGGTGGGGTTGGGGGGATTGGGGGGGTGCATGCTGTTGATGGCTTTGAAGGTGGTCAGTAGTAACTTGAAATGTTAGCATGGTGAGCATGCAATGTTAGGAGGTGAGCATACGGGCAGCTGAGTTTTGAACATATTGGAGTTTATTGAGGATTTTGTTTGATGAGCCATATAAGATGATGTTGCAGTAGTCGAGCCTGCATGTTATGAATGCATGTATCAGTGTTTCAGCAGCGGAGAAAGATGGAGAGGATCGGAGGCGGGCAATATTCCTGAGGTGGAAAAATGCAGTTTTTGTGATCTGGTTTACATGAGGGAGGAATGAGAGGGTGGGGTCTAGGATGATTCCGAGGTTGCGGACGTGGTTGGGGGGAGTGACAATGGAGCCATCGATGTTAAGTGAGAAATCCTGGGTGGGGCGAGTGAGGGAGTTTGGGCCGATGATGAGTATTTCTGATTTATTGCAGTTGAGTTTGAGAAAGTTATTTTGCATCCATGTTTTTACGTCTGTGAGGCAGGTGGTAAGGGTGGAATGGGTGGCTGCAGTGATGGAGGGGACCAAGCACTGAGCCCTGAGGAACACCGTGGGTGACTGGGGCAGTGGAGGATTTGCAGTTGTTGAATTATAGTCACACTGTTGAATGTCTGTTGGAGAGATATGATTTCAACCAGGAGAGGGCAGTGCTGGTTATGCCAAGGGAAGACTGGAGGCGTGTGATGAGGATGGAGTGGTTCATGGTGTCGAAGGCGGTGCTGAGGTCAAGGAAGATGAGGATGGAGAGGAGACCAGAGTCGGCAGAGAGGAGAATGTCGTTGGTGACTTTTGGTAGAGCAGTTTCTGTGCTGTGTCTGGAGCGGAAGCAGGATTGGAAAGGTTCATAGAGGTTGTTGGAGTCCAGATGTGATTTTAATTGGGAGGCAACAGCTCGCTCTAAGATTTTTGAGAGGAAGGGGAGGTTGGAGATGGGGTCACATTTACTGATGGTGGAGGAGTTGGAGATGGTGTCCGTAGGTTTGAGGAGTTTGCTTATGGTAGAGAAAAGTGTCTTTGGGTTATTGCTGCCAGATTGAATGACGGAGGAGTGGTGAGAAGAGCGTGCACTGTTAAGGAGGTCTTTGTATTGCTGTTGGTGTAATTTTTAGGCATCTGAGTGGACAGTGAGACCGGTTCTATTGGTGAGCCGTTCCAGCTGGCGGCCCTTGGATTTGAGGTGATGGAGCTGGTCAGTGTACCAGGGGGCTGAGTGAGTGAAGGAAACAGACTTGTTTTTTATGGGAGCGAGCTGTTTGAGACAGGAGGAGAGTGCATTGTTGTAGGTTTTGACCAGGTCAGTGGGGGAAGCATTCTGGATGAGGGCGGAGTCAGAGATGGTATTAGCCAATATGGAGGAGATGGAGGGGTTGATTCCGGAAAGTTATGGAGCACTTCTACTTAACACTTTAGCTATGTTAATTTCCATAGAGATGGCCAGGTGTTTGGAGATGGTGAGGTCGGAGCTGGTCAGGTTGCTGATGGTGATGCCGGAGGTGCAGACCAGGTCCAGTGTGTGTCCTTTTTTTATGGGTGGGAAAATCTACATGTTGGGTGATGTTGAAAAAGTTTAGAATGTCCAGGAGTTCAGTAGAGGTTTTGCTGTCAGTTGAGTCGACATGTATATTGAAGTTGCCCAGTAGCAAAACAGATGGTGAAATAGCACAGAGTTGTGTGAGGAAGTCAGAAGGGAATGCAAGGTTAGGTTTAGGGGGTGGTAAATGACTGCAGTAACCATGGGTTTAGGACCAGACAGTTGGTGCTTTGACCAAGGTCATAGGCAGGCAGAGCGCACGTGTTGATTGTTACGGTGGTGACGTAGTGAAACTGCATTTGACCACAGGGATGGGATGGAATGATCAGACTGCGAGTAAACAAACTTTCGTCGGGAGCCTCTGTGGATGTAACTGGGTCTGCGCAACAGCCCGTGTTTTCCGATGGTTATGCCTGGTGGAGTGGTGTGATTGTTGAGTTTGAGGAGTTGCAAGATGGAGTATTTCGCCTCCCGTGTGGTCCAGTGGTTGCGGGAGTGCAGGGATTTAAGGTGAGGCGACAGGAATGCCTATCTACTAAATGCCTATTTATAGAAGAGGCAGTCAGCTCCACAAGCAGCATGAAGCTAACTGCTAGCTGCTACATTTACATTTACATTTTAGGCGTTTAGCAGATGCTCTTATCCAGAGCGACTTAGAAAATGTGCATTAATACATGGTAAGATTAATCATAGTCCGCGCCAGAGATCAGTGTCGTGATACAGTAATAGACAATCGTTGGCAGCTGCAAACCGTACCTGTAACACAAGGACGGAAAAGTTAGGTTTTTTGTTTTTTGGGGGCAGACATCAACATAGATACATATTACAAAATGCAGTATTGAACATGAAAGCAGTGGTGATGACATTCAGTGGTAGTGGAGTCTGAAGAGGTGGGTTTTCAGTCTCTTGCGGAAAATGGCTAGTGAGTCTGCAGTACTGACTTCCTGAGTGTGGAAGATTGTTCCACCACCGAGGGGTCAGGACAGAGAAGAGGCGAGACGGCAAGGAGCGGGTGCCGGGCGCCCGCAGAGAACGGATAGTCAGTTTGCCCGAGGAGGTGGAGCGGAGGGGTCTGGCTGGCGTGTAGGGTGTCATGACTGACTGGAGGTAGGAGGGAGCAGTTCCTCTAGCAGCTTGATTGGCCAGCACCAGTGATTTAAATTGGATGCCTGCTGCAATAGGGAGCCAGTGACGAGAGGTGAGTAGAGGGGTGACGTGTGAACTTGGGTTGGTTGAACACCAGACCTGTGGCAGCATTCTGGACCAGCTGCAGTGACTTGATGACACAGGCTGGCAGGCCTGCCAGCAAGGAATTGCAGTAGTCCAGGCGTGAGATTACCAGGGCCTGGACCAGGAGTTGTGTGGCCTCTTTGGTGAGGAATGGTTGCATCCTCCGGATGTTATGGAGGGAGAATCGATATGCGATATGGTCCGAGAAGCACAGCTGGTTGTCGAGGGGGAATAGGGGGTATAGGGAGAACAGGAGGGGGCCTAGCACCGAGCCCTGCGGGACTCCGGTAGAGAGGGTGTGGGCAGAGGCGAGGGATCCTCTCCAGGCCACCTGGTAGGACCGGTCAGTCAGGTAGGACTCGAACCATGTCAACGCAGATCCAGAGATTCCCATCTCAGCGAGAGATGAGAGCAGGGTCTGGTGGTCCACGGTGTCAAATGCAGCGGACAGGTCGAGGAGGAGGAGGACAGAGCTGAGTGATTTGAGATTTTGCCACTTGTAGAGCCTTGGTGACTGCGAGGAGAGCAGTTTCTGTGGAGTAGCCTGCCTTGAACACAGATTGGTTGGGATCAAGCAGGTCGTTCTGTAGGAGATACACTACGGTAAAAAGTAAACAAACAGTTTAGGTTACCAAAAACGAAAAAATAATGTACATTTGCCACATGTCTGCCCATTCTTGGATTTTGTTTAAATCATCTTGGATTACTTTAGTCGATTCCAAACTGATACTAAACCCCCAAGTTTAGTATCATGCTGGCCCTCCCTTAAAATACTATTATTTTTCAAGAATGATTCCAACTTATCCCATATAATACATTCCAGCATTTTACATGCGATGCAAGTTAAACTGACAGGCCTATAGTTCCCTGGGTCAGTACGGTCCCCCTTCTTATATATTGGAATTATACTACTCTGCTTCCAGTCATCTGGTATTTCTCCAGTGATTCTATCATTAGAGGTATAAACAGTATAGTCTATTCGCGGGAAAGTCTCGCATTGGCATGTTGCCTGCCTGGTGCTCAGGTCGGAGACCTCCTGGAACACGCGGACAAGCTCCTGGCCAGAGCAGAGGTGGATCCAGTGGTCATGGTCCATGTTGGAACCAATGACATAGGTAAGGGTAGGTCCCAGCTTCGGCGTGCACACTCACTCTCTAAAGGGGGTACTAATTAGTTCCTGGAACTCTACAAATTCTGCAGGGCAGTCGAGACCAGCAAGTTGCGCTTCGAGATCAAGAATCTTGCTCTCAAGATGGTTCAGAAGCTGGCAACGGTCGCAGACGAAACCCTCCTGGAAGTCTCCTTCCAGAAATGCAATCATCCTGCAACACTCGCACTGCACTGCCGATGGCCACATTTTCACCCTTAAATATTAGTCTACTGCTTTCCCTGCACTGAACAAATTACTGCCAAAACAATAAACCAAGTCGATAAAAATACTATAAGCACCGAGGTGGTTCCGAACAGTCGGGTGCAGAAATTTCTAAATGGAAACAACACCCCTCTTAAAGCTAACTAGAAAACTTTTGGTCCGGTTGCTTATAGCAAGGGAGCTAGTAGCAGCCAACCGAAAAGGCTATACGCTCAACGCTTGAAATTTAGACAATTAAATTTAAGCAAACAAAAGCTAGTTAGCTATAGTATATTCCCCTGCTCCTGGATTTGCTCCTGGGAGGGCGAAAAACCACAAAAAACTTTGCGTCAGCTGTGTGTAATGCCGAATTGGTAACTTTTTAACAAGCTTTCCGAAGCTAGACGGGGAAAAATGGAAAAATCCCTCTCTGTCCCCTAAGTGACAAACGTTTACCTTAAGAGCAAATCTTTTTATCCTTTTACCCTTTCTGGTGACAAACGCCGAACCCTAAGCAACAATACAAAACACAATCCCAATAATATCAACGACAGCAACAAACAATCCGCTCAAACTCTCCGCACAAGCGACACAGCAATCCCGTCAGGCAAAGCGATTTCCCGTCAAGCAAAGCGAATGGGCAAGAGAGAGTTTCGTTCTGTAGACCTTCTTCCAGTCTTCAGTAGTCCACTGGCGGTGCTTCATAGCCCAGGCAAGCCTCTTTTTCTTATTCTGCCATCTTAGCAATGGCTTTCTTACTGCCACTCGACCTGTCAAACCTGCAGCTCGAAGTCTTCTCTTCACAGTTGAAACAGAGACTTCCTTACTTCGACCAGGGTTAAGCTGTGTTGCCTATCACACAAGCTGTTGACTCTCAGAAACTTGTCTTCTGATTTGTGGTGGCTTTGGGTCTGCCAGACCTCTTCCTGTCAGAGTTTCCTCCAATTTACAAGTGCCTTTTGATGGTGTAGGAAACCACTCACTACCAAAATTTTTTTCAGTTTTTTGTAACCTATTTTTTTTTAAAATTTTACCTCTGGCAGTTTACTGCTTACCTTTGTGGTGGTAGGACGGTGGGAGTGAACAAGTTGTGAGATGTCAGAGTCAGGGAGCAATGAGAAGGAAGATGGGGGTGAGTACAGTTTGCGAGGGTCAGCAGCAGAAGATTGAATTTTGGAGAAGAAAAATGCAGATTTAGCAGAGGAGAGGGTAGAGGAAAAGGTAGCCAGAAGAATGAATGTCAGACAGGGCACCCGGGGATTTAGATTTTCTAAATTTCTTTTCTGCCGCTCGCCGTTTGAGTGGGTCATCCCGAATGTAGTCGGTTAGCCAGGGGGTGGGGGGTCTGAGACAAGCAGGTTTAGAGGAGAGAGGACAGAGTGAATCAAAGGAGGAGAGGGAAGACAGTAGGGACGATGAGGCTACCTCAGCAGGTAGCTGAGAGACGGTATTAGTAGGGGGAAGGGATGATAGGACCGTAGCTGCCAGGGCAGAGGGGGAGAGAGTGGAGGTTGCGACAGACAGAAACAGTGGGGGGAACTAACTTGAGAGAAAGTGCTCCCAGCCAATAAGGGCTTACCACATCCGGACAGTCCGGGAAGGAGCTCTCAGTAGCAGTAGTAGCGCTGGGAAATGGTAGACGGGAGAATCCAGTAGTCAGCAACAGGGTCCAAAAACTTTGCTGGGACGGGAGCTGATGAAGCAGCTTGCACACGTAAGCCGGTGTTGCAAGAAAGTGCCAAGAGATATATGAGACCATCCATCAAGGTAGCGATCCCGTAGAACCCAAACGTAAACGTGGGAAACGTTTACAAAGTTAAATTAGAGACACGTTAAAATCAAACAATAGAGCTTGCTGGAGCGCAAGAAAGTAAATTAATCTGAACTCTGATGGAGAAGCGGTGAACAAAACAACGCCAGTGTCCTCTCCCGGAAATGACAAGCCCTCAATTGTATTGTATTGTATTGTGTTTTAAATTTAGAGTCACGCACAGTACGAATACGTTTCGATTCACAAGCACAGAGCAAAGAATAGCATAGCTTGCCGCAATATAACACCAACAAATAAGAAAAGAGGCCACAACAAACACTGGCTTTGTCCCACACACACACCAGAGATGGCACTCTGAGGCACACACACACACTTCTCATGAAAAGAAGAGTTCAGTTCAAGATCTCCAAAACAACCTGACATCTTGAGGTATAAAGGTGTCCAAAGCTACCATTCGATGACGCCTACATGACAATGGCAGAGTTGCAAGAAGGAAGCCTCTTTTGAAGACAATTAACCGAAGAAGGCGTCTTGAATTTGTCACACTACATCTGAACTACAATTGGAGCCGTGTCTTGTGGTCAGATGAAACAAAAATCAAGCTTTTTGTACATGCACATCAGCGTTATGTTTGGCATCCAAAGAATGCAAGTAATGTTGAATAGCACCTCATGCCTACAGTGAAACATGGTGGTAGATCATTAATACTTTGGGGTTGTTTTGCATCCACAGGCCCTGGGGCCCTTATTAAAATAGATGGAACCATGAACTCCAACATGTACCAAGACATTTTGTCCAAAAACCTTGTTCCCTCTGCCAGGAAGCTACACCTTGGCCGCACCTCGATATCTGCTTGCTGTTGTTTAGTGGAAGTATGTGCAGCGTTTAATATATCACGTTTTGACTAGCAACTGTCAAACTGGCCATCGGTGTATTAAAATTTTTCTTCCAATTCGGTATCCAATTGTACACTATTTCTAATTCAACGATCCGTTCCCTCATCCTACGAGCTTGCTGCTGCAAACCTGGGACCGGCAGTGACGAAGGCACCGAACCAGTCCGAGACGGAACCAAGCTGTCGATCGTAACTCCGATACACAGACACTTTACATGCGTTGAGCTCCTACCGTCTTCCCTCCCCCCCACCCTCTGGGGCAGACAGCCAATCACAGACAGCAAATGGCTCCCAGCCAGAGCCAGTCTGGCTGGGGAATTAAGCTCCAGCCGCAGTGGGCAACTTGTACTCCGGGCGAGTGCCTTTACCGTTATGCCTTCCGGGGACCCCTGGCCCTCGGTGTATGATAGCAAAGGGTTCTAAAAAAAAGACTGGTTCTGTGTGGCTCAGTAGGTAAAGCATTTTTTTTTTGTTTGTTGCTACTTTACCAGACGCTCTTATCCAGAGCGACTTAAATCTTTACATACAATCCATTTAAACAGCTGGATATTTCACTGAACCAATTCAGGTTAAGTACCTTTAGCTCAAGGATACAACGGCAGTGCTCCACCTGGGAATTAAGTAACCACTGCCGCCTAAAGCATGGCACTAACAACTCTTAGGTTGTGGGTTTGATTACCACCGGGACCAAATATGTTGAAAAATGTATGCACTCACTACTGTGTCACTTTGGATAAAGCATCTGCCAAATGGCATATATTATATTGTATATGACTTTATTGGGACGCTCTTCAGACTCTTTAGTCGCTCCTGAACTCTTTAAACAAATGCGGCCCTCCAGTTGCCCTTTTAGATTCTGATGGAATTTTGGCATTCCAAGTGATCAGCTGCTGTGAGCCTCTGTGTGCCTGTAGGGCACCCCACTGATCCTAGAGACCAGGAGTCTGTAGAGACCAGGAGTCTGTAGAGACCAGGAGTCTGTAGAGACCAGGAGTCTGTAGAGACCAGGAGTCTGTAGAGACCAGGAGTCTGTAGAGACCAGGAGTCTGTAGAGACCAGGAGTCTGTAGAGCCAGGAGTCTGTAGAGACCAGGAGTCTGTAGAGCCAGGAGTCTGTAGAGACCAGAACCGACGTCTGACGAGGTCAGTGCTCATGTCTGCTGCTACCTTCCAGCGCTCGATGTCTGGAGCCTTACAGCCGCTGTGTTGACATTGTAATTCGGTAACAAGGCACGCGAAAGGGATCACGGCACCCTCTGCCCACGTCCGCCGCATGACCCGCGCCGTGTGAGAAGCGCTCCCGCGGACGGCTGAAAGGTTCACCGACGGTTTTCATAAGCATCGCGACACGGGCCCCGCTGGGTGTCATACGATCGCAGGCCACTGACGCCGGTGGCAGAGGCATTCCCAGTCCCGCGGATTACAGATGGCATCGGTGTCTCGGAACGCTGCTAAAGATCAGAGCAGCAATAACAGCATAAAGGGCTGAGATACCTTTGGCCGTGCCCAGAATGGCATTTATTGGCAAAAATGTGGCCGTTTTTCGTTTTCGTTTTTGTGCAGACGACACAGTCGTTGACTCTTGGCTTTTGATGACCTCCAGTCTGATTTTAATACAGCACAGGCTCAGCTGTATCAGCTGAAGCTTATTTTAAATGCTGACAAAACCAGGTTGATGCTCTTTACTAGGTCAAAGAAAGAGCCACAGACACTACCTTGTATAGTTACCATGCAGGACAAACCAATTGAAAGCGTGACAACTTATAACTACCTGGGTTTTTTTTTTCATAGATGATGGTTTCACTTTTACGTTTCACATAGATTCCCTTGTGAAAAAGCTTAGGCTTAAGTTGAGTTTTTATTTTAGAAACAACTTCTGTTTTTCTCTGGAGGTGAGACAGAGGCTTGTCTCAGCTACTTTCTTGCCGGTAATAGATTACGGAGACACTGTATATATGCAGGCACCTGTGGCGTCTTTGCGTCTGCTGGACACTGTGTACCATGGGGCGCTGAGGTTTGTGACAAACTACACATTTCTGACTCCTCACTCTACTCTCTATAGGAGAGTTTACTAAACTAATAGTTTACATATAACAACTCGATCTGAAATGTTCACCTATTAAGCACATAAAACATGTTTATGCACCGAAAGAATATGAAGTAGGCTAACTTACCGTTTTCAAGTGGTAGGTCATGTTCGTTGTTGAACTGTGGTAAGCGAAGCATTGCTTCCAAAGTTTACATTCCACTTTTTTTTTGGATCGTCCGCGACCAAAACGAAATGCTGCCATACTCCAGATTTTGTCTTTGACATTATGTTCTTAGGTTATATCAAAATGACTAATTAAAGTATGCCTATATCACTAATCTTAACTGTAGGCAAATCTTAGGGTACAATTAAAATGCACATTTGCGTGCCTAAAACAAGAAGGATACAATAGAGGCTACATGAAAGGGGGTGACGCATGTTAGGTATAGATATATAAACCATACAATTAGCAAAACACATTTATTATCAAATGTTACTTACTTGCCTTTTAGTTTTGCAGAATTATTCACAACATTACTATTACCTTAACTGCCTAATATAATTTAAAGAGAACATATATAGGCCTAGCTATGTTACATTACGTCATTACATTACATTACAGGCATTTAGCAGACGCTCTTATCCATACAATCCATTTATACAGCTGGATATTAAGCAATATGAAGCAATCCAGGTTAAGTACCTTGCTCAAGGGTACAATGGCAGTGTCCCACCTGGGGATTGAACCTGCAACTTTAACGTTACAAGCCCAGCTCCCTAACCATTATACCACACTGCCACCTATGTTAAGAGTGAAGGACTGTCACTGCCATACCCGCAGCATCCAGAATGGATTATTCTACTGGCAAGCGTGTCGAACTGTGGCGCGATTCTAGGTGTCTCGTGCTGTGTGGAGAATTTTTTTAAATTTGTTTTTGGGGTTTTTCGCATGACTGCTCGACCAAAACAAATCCCGGTCGACCAACAGCCCATCGACCAAACAATCGACCAGTCGACTAAATGGTGTCAGCCCTGCGTCTCACTAAATGATTTTAAAGCAAAGGGTCAAAGCTATGGAGGAAAGTGAAGATTGTAAATGCTTTGACCCTGAGTTGCATCACATATTTAGACTGCTCTTGTGTCACCAGATGTGAAACTGTGAACATTGTTGCTTGTCTGCTTTTATGTTAAATGTTGTCATTTTTGTAGTGTCTGTAATCTATTGCCGCTTTCTTGGCCAAGTCTCTCTTGAAAAAGAGGTCTAATCTCTAACCCGGTTATATAAATGTTAATTAAAAATAGAAAATTGCACGTGGAACGAGCCCAGGGGCTCGGCTAAGGCCTGGGGCCTGGGGCCTGGGGGCGGGCGCTGGTGCTGGTTTTTGGGAGACTGGTTTCAGAGGATCAGGTGACTGGCCGCGCCCAGGCCAGCGCTCCAGTTCCCTGCTCCTGGTTCCCAGCTGATCCCGGCAGGTGTCCTGTATGACATGGATATGACAGAGCCCTCTGCCAGCCTGTCACGGTGCAGATAAATACCTCCAGGGTCTTCTGGGAGTGTAGTGCCCCCCCTTGTGACATCATCTTGTCAATTTGTCGTCCTGGGCGCCGCCGCCGCCGCCGATGGCTGTCAGAACAATGGGGATGTGTTCTATAAAGCTTTATAGAGGAGCTTTGAGCCTTCAGCAGGGACTGTGTGTGCCCTGGAAATATACTGCAGCATGTACATGTGAGAGGAGAGGACCCCCACAATAATCCTGTACACCACGCTCTCACACACACACACACACACACACACCACGAGCACACACACACACACACACACACACACACACACACACACACACACACACACACACACACCACGAGCACACACACACACACACACACACACACACCACGAGCACACACACACACACACACACACACACACACACACACACACACACACACCACGAGCGCGCGCACACACACACACACACACACTGGATATATAATAGATGTACATGTGACAGGAGAGGAGCCCCCACAATAATCCTGCATATTCATGAGCATATGTACGGGGTGTGTTCCTCTTACCAAGGTTTTTTTTTGTTTCGTGTGTGTGTGTGTGTGTGTGTGTGTGTGCATGCGTGCGTTCATGATGTGTGTCTGTGTCAGTGTGTGTGCGCACGCCCTCATGGTGTGTGTGTGTGTGTGCGTGTGCTTGAGGTGTTTGTGTGTGTCTGCGCGTGTGTGTGTGCGCGAGCGTTGTGTGTGTGTGTGTGTGTGTGTGTGTGTGTGTGTAACTAAAAGGTAGAAAAGCCTTGTGGGAAATGCGAGGCAGTACTTCAGGGGTATGATATGTTAATAAAATGTGTCAAGATGTCTCGGAACCCGTTCTCTCTTTATAAACAAACTTTCAACATGAGCTGAGCTAATTAGCAAGCCCATCTGTTCACTTTAGCAAAGTTGGTGATATTTACCTGAGAAACTGGAAAAGAAGACAAGCTCACTTCTCCAGTGTTCTAAATCTGAATCGAATTTCCTCGTCAACATTTGTTATTTTTTTGTACTTTTTTTGGCACCGATATTCATTTCATTATTTGGGTGTTGCGCTTACCGCTTTGCGGCCATATTTCACCTTCAGGTTCTGCTGATTATAATTAGGGCCGTTTATTTGTTTCACCGTGCACACTTTTGTAAAATGGTCCACGTCCCCCCCCCCCCTCTCTCTCTCTCTCTCTCTCAGAAAGCGGGGTGTTAATTAAGCGTCTTTCGTCGAAGGTACGGGGTGCTTATTTGCGGCGCTCCAGACCTCCAGCGGACGTGGAGCGGGGGCGTTTCCTTAGCGGCGTCACGTCGAGCGCGCTGCCGGCGATGTGCTGATAGTATGTTGATTGTGGCCGTCCGGCGCTGGCCATTCTGCATGTTAAGCACTCTGCGGATGAGTCTGACGGGAGGGGGGCAGAGAACGCAGGCTTCCATCTGCTTCTTTCTGCTCCTCTGCGCCCATGGAAGATTACACTAATCTGGTCACTTGTCAGTACAGGTTAGTGAAAGCGGCCCGACGGATTGGGTGGAAGTGACCTGCCCTGCCCTCAGACTGCGCAGAGTTGCGTTTGACAGAGGGGAGGGTGGGGGTCCTTATCCGTACCCCCGCTAACAGTTAGGAGCTCCGAGCGTTTACGCTTTTGTGGTTGGCTGTTTGTTCTTTGGCCTTCTCTTTTCCCCCTTCGCTGGTCAAATTAAATTTGTTTTTTTTAACATTTCGGTTTCTCTGTGAGGTAACGGCGGAAGGTTAACGAGGCCCCCTTTCATCTCTCATTTCTTTTCTTTCCTCCTCCTTCTGTGAACTATGAGAGCGGTACGAGGAGATCAAAATGAGGGGGGGGAAGGGGGCGAGGTAATTGAAAAACTTTTTAACGGCTTCGTACATGTTTTGAAAGGGCGAAATGCGTTTCCGAAATGCCGGGGGAGACGGGAAAGAGAAAAGGGGGGGTCGGACAGACAGAGAGAGAGAGAGAGAGAGAAAGAAAAGACAGTGGGAAGGTTCCCATGTTACGCTTTACTTCAGGTTTCTTAAGTCCAGGTGAATGACGTGTTGTGTATTGCCTTGTCCCATGCTTGTTTATGGTGTTCCTCTTGGCCTGATCATTTATCAAGAGATTTTTGGTACTGAACTTTGAATGCATTGTAAGAGCTGGACTCTAAAGCACACGTCTTAACCCCTCCCTGCAGGTGGAACACCCCATCACCGAGTGCATCACCGGCCTGGACTTGGTACAGCAGATGATCCGCATCGCTAAGGGTTACGCGCTCCAGCACTCTCAGGCCGACATCCCCATCAACGGCTGGGCCATCGAGAGCAGAGTTTACGCAGAGGTGAGGAACCAAACAAACGGTGACTGGGCTTGGGCCTCGTACCGGTCTAACGCACCCACGGCTGCGGTTCGAAACCCGACTGTGTCAGACTGGCCCTAGTGGGAGCCCGATCGGGGCGGCGTTTGGCTGTCCACCCCAGGGGTGGGGGAGAGCTGGGAGCCGAGGAGCGCGGAGGACTTCCCTGTGGACAAAATAATAGACGAGTTCCGTCTCAGAGGAAGCGGTTCATCGCCAGCCTTGGGGGAAGTGGCTTGTCCCGCAGAGGCGGGCGGCGGGTTTGTAGGGGAGGGTAAATCTAAAGAAATAACGGGTATAATTGGCCACTAAATTGGGAGAAAAACAGGAAAGAATCTGAAACAAATAAAACATGTTTATTTTATTTTTAATAAAAAAATATATAATTTTTTTAAACAAATGATAAGTGGGCCGGGCCCCCTTACCCTGTTTGTGGGTGGATCCGGGAGGAGCAGGAGGGGGTGTGGCTCTTAGAGTATGAATAGTGGAAGGTATTTGGTCCGTGTGCCTCCTGGCCACTCCTCCATGTTTAACACCCAACATAGTTTTTTTTGTTCATTTTAAATAGCCCTCCTTAAATCGCAGACAACATCCTGCATGCCTCAGATGTTGTTTTCTGTGTAAGCAATTTAAGACGGCAGTAATTTTGTAACTTGTTATGCTAATTAGGCTAGCCTTTCCAAGTCCCCCCCCTTTTTTTTTTTCTTCCCCTTTTTCTTTTTGTTTTACTGTGGCAGTGGAGTTAATAGCCGTTTGCTCTGAGGGGTAAGGAAAGAAAAGAAATGGTAGTAATTAATCCTGTTAACCGAAGGATAATTGGACAAAAAATAGCTGTAGCTCCGAGGAGCGGCAGTTAACCTTGTTTCCTGTCTTTTATTTAAAACTTAATGTTTCCTCTTGTTTTCGCCTTCCTCTCAGGACCCCTACAAGTCCTTCGGCCTGCCCTCCATCGGCCGTCTGTCCCAGTACCAGGAGCCTGACAGTCTCCCTGGTGTAAGTGTCCAGTTGGGCGTCCGCCCCTTTCCCACACCCTCCTTTGTAGGTTACTGAGCAGAACGTAGAACTACAAATAATGTCATCCAAATAAGGCGCTTCATTCGAAATATTTATTTTCCTCCCGTTCGAATTTAACTTCACCGTTGTGCACGTGTGGTTCGTGCACACTGTCCGTACTTTCCGTAAGTCTCATTTGCCGTAAGTCGGGATATTCTGTATTTAAGAGATTTAAAAGGACAAAAAAGAATGACAATTTTAATCAATTATGTATTTTCCATCACTTTCATTGACAGTCTGCCTGCCCTTTTTCTAACTAACGCAAACTTGGTGGGCAATTAAAAACAATTACCTACCCAAGGAGTGTCTGTACATATACAATATATATATATTACATTATATATATAATGTTTGTGTGTGTGTATATATATATGTATATATTTTTGGAACCTAAAGTCCATCTAAATCAAATTCATTTTTGTATTTGCTGCCTCCTGTTGTGATTATTATTATTTTATTTTTTTTGCTTTCTTTTAAGGCCAGGTTGCTGGTTCAAGTTCTTGAAACCGTGCACACACACACACACACACACACACACACACCACACTGCTGAAATACTGTCCTAGCATCTCGTTCCCACACCTTTTTGCGCCCCTCCTGCGTGAGAAGTGCCCCCTTTTTTGAGATGATGTCGCAGTTTTTAATTTTGCTCGTTGTTTTGCTATTTGTGCAGTGGATTTGATCAGGACTTGCTTGAAGCCCCTTTGCTCTCAAACACAAAAGCCTGCAGGTTTGTTTAAACGGCGTGTTTGTTTTATTGTGCAGCTCCATCATTTAAAGCAGGAAATTAGGTTCAATGGATCCCCTGATGTATGAAATATATTTTCATGTTTTTCTACATTTCTAAATTATTATTCTAAATTATTTAGTGGTGGTAGTGGATAGTGGGGAGCAGTGACAATAGTTTTTAAAAAAAAAATTGTGTAATTACTCTTTTTAAATTTAGGATATGTGATATATTTTTAATTGGGGATTTATATACCATTTGTCTTAACAGCTAACAGTTAACAGCTGGTGTATAGGGGCAGAGAACGGGGAAATCTGACCTCTGACATGACTGGACGCGGTCCAAGGACGGCCGTACGAAGAGAAATTCAGCAAAATGCCCGTTTGTTTTGAACGGGCCCCTTGGTGATGTGCAGTGTAGTCTACCTGCAGCTGAATTTGGCCAGAGACTGAGGCACAGTGGGCGCAGTGGAGACCCTTTCATACCGTCCCCTGGAGTGACCAGTCTCCCAGCGCTGCCTGTGAGGGCCGCGCCCCGGCCCTGGAGCTCACCTCTGGGATGCTCACATTTACATTACAGGCATTTAGCAGACGCTCTTATCCAGAGCCACTTACACAGCTTACATTTCTCTACATACAATCCATTTATACAGCTGGATATCTTACTGAAGCAATTCAGGTTAAGTACCTTTAGCTCAACGGTACAACAGCAGTGTCCCACCTGGGGATTGAACCTGCAACCTCTGAGTTACAAGCCCAGTTCCTTAGCCGTCATGCTAACACTACTAGCCCATCCACATAGGCTGCAGGTCAGTGGAAGCAAGCCTAGCAGTAGGCGGTTCCAAAATGTGGAGATGTGTGTGTGTGTGTGTTATGATATGTGCGTTATGATATGTGCGATATCAAGGACGACTCCTAACATCCAAAACTTTGGGCTACAGAACATTTGACAAAACGCGACACAAAGGGTCTTTAAATATATTATTTGAAGGACTAGCAAGAGGGAACATGAGAGGTTGAGTTAAAAACTCTGAGCCCACTGAGAGAAACCATAGGGGATAAAATAAAATAAGAAATGACTTAAACGGCGTGCATAAACAAGTCATGTTTTCACCGTAATTCTGCCGATGCAGTTCACCTTAAACGCAAAGAGAGATCAACCTTCAGAGCGGGCGGGTATATTCTCAATGTGATCCCAGTATTTAGAGCAGTACGTTTAACATCTTCACCATGCCCATCGTCATCGTCGCTGTCACCCGGTTACACGGCCAGGCAAGGGCACCGCCACGTGAAGCGCGGCAAATTACCGCCGAGGCGTTCGGCCGACAACAACACTTGACACCCCGCCTCGGAAATAAAGCCCCCTTATTAATTACGCAATTTAAATAATTATTTTCCTTGATTTGTTTGTTTTCTCTTCTACCCCCACCCCTTCCCCAACCCCATTTCACATCTATTTTTAAAAAATCTCTCCACCCCCATTCCCCCCCCCCCCCATCTCTTCTCCAGGGAATATAGTTGTATTTATTTTCCCCCTCTTCTCTCCCCACCACCATATGCTTGCGGATCAAGTAATGTCAAACATTTTGCCCTTGCAAGTTTTTGCAATTTGCAGTTTCCAGACGTGAGACCTGTTGAAAACAGAAGTGATAATGGCCGGGCTCGCCCCCCCACCGGCTCCGTCCCGCCCCGTCTCTCCTTCGATGAATGCTACAGCGGGAGCTTTGTGTAGTAACACTTGCGCTCTTGAGCCAGAGAACGTGAAGGGGGGGACGAAGAGAAGGAGTGGAAGAGGAGGAGAAGAGGAAAGAAAAACAAAACAATTAAAATGCCTTAAATGTTCCTCTTCCTGGCCACCGCTATGTGAGTTTTGCGTGTCAGCTAAATGGGCCGAAGAACGGACAATGCGATTGGCCAGCGAGCGAGCGAGAGAGAGAGACAGGGAGAGAGCAGAGTGCATGCTAAGCTTTGTCTATCATTATTGCCAGGAGCAATCAAATGGACGCCAGCGGGACGGTGGACGCGTTTGACAGCTGTAATTATGTATCTCCATGGTGATCACTTTTGGCCTGTCATGGAGGAGGCCGTCGGCGAGTCCCCCACCCCTCGCGAGCGTTTAATAAGATTGGGCTGTCACTTGTCAGGTGGACAGAGGCGGGCTGGGGGGGTGGAGCCCAGCTCGTCTTGGGGGGCCCCCCAGTTTTGTGCTTTTTTTTTCCCCCCAAGAAAAGAATGTTTAATTACACACTCCGGAGCCTCCACCAGGCTGCTTTCAACCCGGCTTCCGTTGGAACACTGGAATTTAGCGATCATCTTAAGCTTCCTTTTATCCCTTTTTCTGAATGTGGAGAAGCCGCGTGTCCTCTCCCCTTGTTTAGTCATAAAAGAGTCACGTTCCCAGTCTCAAGGAGCCCCTTTTTCCCCCCTCTCTCGCCTCGAAGGCCTTCACACACAAAAGAAGGCGCACCGCTTGTCCTCGCGAGCCTTCTGTGGGTTTAACTTAAAGAAAACGATACACGTTTGTACTAGAGAAAAGGGAAAATGGAAAGAATACAATTTTTTTACTTTTTTTAAATAACGAAGCCATTGTGGACTTATGCGTGGCTTGTACATATTCAAATAGGGATCGTTCAGTAGAATATTGCGTGCGTTTGTGCGTGCGGCATCTAGCTGGTAACCAAGGAGGTGGGTGTGGATCATTGGGGTTGCCGCAGAGTTTGGGGGGTGTGAACAGCATTGCCATGGTTACTGGTCCCTCAGTCGTGCTCATGGGGAGAGGTGGGGTGGGTGGGGGGGGGCTGTGGGGGCTGCAATAAAGCGGCTCGAGGATGTAGCTTTATGTTTTTGTAAATCTCCCGTCTTTGATTCTGGGCAAAGAAAAGCAAATACCACGAGTGTTTACAACGTCCCTTTAATGGTCCCTAATTTATGTTTAGGGGGGGCGGGGGAATGCATTGTTATGAATGGGGAGCTCATTGATTTATACTTAATAATAGAACCATATTTTTATACTTCCTCGACAACAAAAATTTCCGACTGCGCTTTGTAATTTGTGTTTTTGTTTTTGCTAGCGTAGTTTAAAAATATATTTGGGGGGGGCAGGGTCTGGTACGGTGCTACGATCAGGGGTTAACTTGCTTTTTTTCAATGAATTTTGCTAATTATCCCAAAGCATTAAATCATGAATTAAATATAGCTTACTTTTCAAACCCGTTTCCTCAGTGTTCTAGACTCCGTTCGCTGTATATCTCTCTGAATACTAGAACATAAAACCATTTGTTTGAAGTGGTTAATTTGGCTGCAGTTTAGTTCACTCTTAACATCATTAAAAACACTCCCTTGGTTTGTAAAGAGGACAGTGAACACGCTGTGTGTGATGATAAATTCATTCAGCATTTGGGATAAAATATGCAATTATTAAAACATTTTTTTTTACAAATTTGGCCAGCTTGATGATTATAATTTTTTAATGTTTGGCGTTTACGTCCTGGTTGCACTACAGAAATCTCCGATTTTTATTTCTGAGTTTACGGTAAAATTAAACGATGCGATGGTGTAAATGACCCGAATTCGAAAGTGTAAAATGCTGTGATTGAAATTAAAATTGGCACCACTGCACGTGACAGATGCTATGGTTTTGTGCTCGTTGGCATCTGTGTTCGAAACTGAGAAAAACGGCACTGTTAAATCAAGAACGTTCAATGTGAGGAATGTTTCTCAGTGCAACCAACTTGTTAAAAATAAAGGCATGTATATTTTTAAAGCTTAGCGATGAAGATTGTTACTCTAGATTAGTAAACTGCATGCTTGTGGGTATTGTAACGTAAGTCTGTTGTCTTGTAGGTACGCGTGGACAGCGGCATACAGGAAGGAAGTGACATCAGCATCTACTATGACCCCATGATCTCCAAAGTTAGTAATCACATTTTTGATCGTATTTGAGCATTTGTGTTCTCCTTCGAAAAATGCCTCATGACGTGTAATTCATTCTATTTTGTTTACGAATTTACGTGACTTAATATTGTCATTTCGTTACTCGAAAACATATCAGTAGCATTGCTCATTTACATTTGAATTTCTATTCTTTTTTTATTTGTGAACAAATCCTAATATATATATATATACATACATACATAGTTTATGTGTGTGTAATATGGAATAGGTTCTACGTTGCAAATCAGTTCCAATGACGACTAATTGAATTGGGCTAATTGAATATGATTTATGTGACACATAAAATGCTATACGGGCGGCTATCATATTAACAATGATAATTGTGTGCGTTATTGGTCTGTGAAGAGCAGAGCATTAAATCTTCCTGGGCCCCTGCAGTAATGTCCTCTGATAATTGTCCTCGGGGGAGCACAGTTCAGGCTCGCGTCAGGGCTGGACGTGTCTTTTGTTCTGCGTGAATTCAGTAACTGGCCGCAATATGTTCCCTCGCACGCAGCCACCTGCACACGGCCTGTCTGCTCGCCGGTCACTTAGGATTTCCGTATGATAATGCGAATCGCCGTATGACCATATGATACTGACACACCGAAGGAGGAGGGGGAAATGTCCAGATGACTTTTATATTAGAAATGCCTGTTCATTTTTGCTGTATGTTTTTGTCATATTTCTCTACATTATCATCAGTCCTTCAGCTCACTCCTGATAATATTTGCCTTGTTTAAATGTACGAAAATATATAATCCTCAGAATATTCTAGAAGTCGTTTTTTTTTTGCATCAGCAAATGTGTGTGTGTGTGTGTGTATATATGTATATATGTATGTGTGTGTGTGTATGTGTATGTGTGTATATACACTACCAGTCAAAAGTTTTAGAACACCCCCATTTTCCAGTTTTTACTGAAATTTAAGCAGTTCAAGTCCAGTGAATAACCTGAAATGGTACAAAGGTAAGTGGTAAATTGCCAGAAGTTACAAAAAAAAGTTTAGGTTGCCAAAAACTGAAAAATAATAATTTTTTGGCAGTGAGTAATTTACGACACCATCAAAAGGCACTTGGAAACTGGAGGAAACTCTGACAGGAAGAGGTTTCTGAGAGTCAACAGCTTGTGTGATAGACGGCTCACGGGACAACAGCTTCAAGCACAGCTTAACACTGGTCGAAGTAAGGAAGTCTCAGTTTCAACTGTGAAGAGAAGACTTTGAGCTGCAGGTTTGACAGGTCGAGTGGCAGTAAGAAAGCCATTGCTAAGATGGCAAAATAAGAAAAAGAGGCTTGCCTGGGCCATGAAGCACCGCCAGTGGACTACTGAAGACTGGAAGAAGGTCTTATGGACCGATGAATCAAAATCTTCGGTTCATCACGCAGGGTTTTTGTATGCCCTCGAGTAGGCGAAAGGATGGTTCCTCAGTGTGTGACACCAACTGTCAAACATGGAGGAGGAAGCGTGATGGTCTGGGGCTCTTTTGCTGGATCCAGAGTCAGCGACTTGCACAGAGTGACTGTTAACCCACGTTAACCCATTACTGGTTCCCTGAAAAAAAGGCCTTTTTTTATAACTCTGAAATGTACATTATTTTTAAGTTTTTGGTAACCTAAACCTTATTTTATTTTTATTTTTTTTATTTTTATTTTTTTTTAACCTCTGGCAGTTTACCGCATACCTTTGTACCATTTCAGGTTATTCACTGGACTTGAACTGCTTAAATGTCAGTAAAAACTGGAAAATGGGGGTGTTCTAAAACTTTTGACCGGTAGTGTACATATTTCTGCATATGATGCATTATAAACATAGCTGGGACAGACAGCAGTGCTTGAGTGTGTCCCTGCGTGTTGTGTGCAGCTGGTCTCCTACGGCTCGACTCGCACGGAGGCCCTGCAGAGGATGGAGGAGGCTCTGGACAGTTACGTCATTCGCGGTAAGCGGCCCGGCTCCCGGGGGGGTGGTTGGGCTGGCACACATGCCAACCAGCAAGCGGGCGGAACGGCTTCACTAATTTTAATACGATTTGTTCACTGGAACTTGAAGCTCAGAAATGCTGGCATGAATTAAGAAGCGCACGTAGACGTACACAGACGCACAATTTCACAGTGAAAGTGAAAATTGTGTGTGTGGTGTGTGGTGTGTGGTGTGTGGTGTGTGGTGTGTGTGGTGTGTGGTGTGTGATACTGTCGACATTTTCATAATTGAGTTTTTCTTTTGTGCATTATTGTGCTGTTGCACATTCAAATCATTTGAATCGTTTAATTCACAGCCCCAAATGTATACATTTGGTGTATTTCCTCATTTAATATTAATAATATTTTCAATTAGTCACAAAAAAACAACTGTTTGTCACAATACAGCTATGAAAATTGATAATTTATGTGAGTCAGATAACATGAATCAAATGAATGTTTGATAAAATAAGCAGTGTGTGCAGGGACGTAGTTGTGTGTGCGTGCGTGCGTGCGTGCGTGCGTGCCTGCGTGCGCGTAGGACTAAGGGACGCAGTAGTGTGTAGTGGCGTGGTGGAGCTGTGGCAGGTGCCCTTTGTCAGCGGCTCTCCTGGCCGGGAGGAAAGGTCACTCTCACGTCCAGCAGGTGGGACGGACGGACGGACAGCAGCCTGCCTTCATGACGCTGAACAGGAGGCGTGGAGGCCAGAGACACTTTCACACATTCGTTGTTCGTCGGGGGGGAGTTTGCTAAATTCAGAAAATATAGAAACGGAGGAACATGTAGTTGAGGAAAATTTGAGTAATGTACCAGTAACTGATAGGAGACCCTGGCACAGATTTAAAATGGAAAAAATATTGTACTTGCCCAACCTTTTTTTTTTTTTTTTTTTTTTTTTTTTTTTTTTGCTGTTGATGTTGGCTTTACTGACAGTTATTTCTATGTACAGTACTGTGCAAAGGTATTAGGCAGGTGTGAAGAAATGCTGTAAAGTAAGAATGCTTTCAAAAATATACATTTGAATTGTTTATTTTTATCAATTTACAAAATGCAAAGTGAGCGAACAGAAGAAAATTCTAAATCAAATCAATATTTGGTGTTACTACCCTTTGCCTTCAAACCAGCATCAATTCTTATAGGTACACTTGCACAAAGTCAGGGATTTTGTAGGATTATAGTCAGGTGTATGATTAACCAATTATACCAAACCAGTGCTAATGATCATCAATTTCGTATGTAGGTTGAAACACAGTCACTAACTGAAACAGAAACAGCTGTGTAGGAGGCTTAAAACTGGGTGAGGAACAGCCAAACTCTGCTACTAAGGTGAGGTTGTGGAAGACCGTTTCATGTCACAGGTCATACACCATGGCAAGACTGAGCACAGCAACAAGATACTGCATCAGCAAGGTCTCTCCCAGGCAAAGATTTCAAAGCAGACTGGGGTTTCAAGATGTGCTGTTCAAGCTCTTTTGAAGAAGCACAAAGAAACGGGCAACGTTGAGGACCGTAGACGCAGTGGTCGGCCAAGGAAACTTAATGCAGCAGATGAAAGACACATCATGCTTACTTCCCTTCGAAATCAGAAGATGTCCAGCAGTGCCATCAGCTCAGAACTGGCAGAAACCAGTGGGACCCAGGTAAACCCATCTACTGTCCGGAGAAGTCTGGCCAAAAAGTCTGGCCAAAAAGCCATACCTCCGACGTGGAAACAAGGCTAAGCGACTCAACTATGCACGAAAACATAGGAACTGGGGTGCAGAAAAATGGCAGCAGGTGCTCTGGACCGATGAGTCAAAATGTGAAATATTTGGCTGTAGCAGAAGGCAGTTTGTTCGCCGAAGGGCTGGAGAGAGGTACAATAATGAGTGTCTGCAGGCAACAGTGAAGCATGGTGGAGGTTCCTTGAAAGTTTGGGGCTGCATTTCTGCAAATGGAGTTGGGGATTTGGTCAGGATTAATGGTGTCCTCAATGCTGAGAAATACAGGCAGATACTTATCCATCATGCAATACCATCAGGGAGGCGTCTGACTGGCCCCAAATGTATTCTGCAGCAGGACAACGACCCCAAACATACAGCCAATGTCATTAAGAACTATCTTCAGTGTAAAGAAGAACAAGGAGTCCTGGAAGTGATGGTTTGGCCCCCACAGAGCCCTGATCTCAACATCATCGAGTCTGTCTGAGATTACACGAAGAGACAGAAGGATTTGAGGCAGCCGACATCCACAGAAGATCTGTGGTTAGTTCTCCAAGATGTTTGGAACAACCTACCTGCCGAGTTCCTTCAAAAACTGTGCAAGTGTACCTAGAAGAATTGATGCTGTTTTGAAGGCAAAGGGTGGTCACACCAAATATTGATTTGATTTAGATTTCTCTTCTGTTCATTCACTTTGCATTTTTTTTAATTGATCAAAATAAACTATTAACACTTCTATTTTTTAAAGCATTTTTACTTTACAGCATTTTTTCACACCTGCCTAAAACATTTGCACAGTACTGTATATATATACATTTCAATGTTTTTTTTTGACTAGCGAAATGGTAACATGTTGGTGGTAAGAGAGAAATGTTGATCAGATCTGGGACCGTATGCATCACGTATCTTAAGAATTACACTCAACACACCACCTAAGAGCTTAGTTTGGAGTGAAATCATTCTTCGCTTAAAGTGGTCGGTAAAACGTAGTTATCAAGCAACTCACACTTTCTCATAGGCAAGTCTTTAAATGTTCACAAGAGTAGCTCTTAAGTGTGTTTTTGCGACAATCATGGGTGCCGCAAATGAAAAGATTAAGATGAGATAACGCAGACAACATTAATGCAAGCTTCGCCTCCACCATTCGGAGCCCGGAGGAAAGTGAAAAAAATGGTACAATGTTCCATCCGAAACACGTCAGGAAATATCCGCTTTCAATAAGGCAACATCTGGCACTGGTTCATAGTCTTATTTATTTGACACATTTATTTCATATTGCAATATTGCTGATGAACATTGGTTAGTGTCATTATACTTTATATTCAGTTGGAGGTACTGCGCCTAAACCTTTAAGTGCACTGTTAAAATAATCTCTGCTGTAACTGCACTACTTCTCAAAGTTGCTGCCGATATTACATCCCGCACAAGATCAGTCGCAAAGATGATTCCCTGACAATCTAAGTGATAACGTTTGATTAACTGTGCATCATCAAACATTTCTAAAACATTCTTCCGGTCTTGTAAGGGGCGTGCATGTCTCCGTCTTCGCAACTGTGCTATCTTTCCTACTCCAAGCCGAGTTAAGAGAGCTCCAGTGGTCTCTTAAATACCTGACATTTTAAGAGTACTTTTAAGTTGAGAGGAATTTGATAAATCACCTTTTTTCTTACATTTGAGTGTAGGAGTAGAAGTCACCAATTATTTCACTTAAGTGACACTTGAGACCAATGTTTTACTTTCAGTGGCTTGATACCTACGGCCCCTGGTCACTAAATGGCTTTGTTGACATGCGTTTCCCCTGGTCTAGAAACGGCATAATACCAATGACAGCTATGCCAATCCTGGGGTCAGCATTGTACTGTACAGTTTTTTCCCCCCAGAGGGACTTGGATAGTCCTGCGTTTGTTCGTAGGGAACAGGACGTGTGTGAAACGGGTTGTTGGAAGGGCCAGTTTGAGTAAAATATTTAATTATAAAGTAAAAAAATATATATATATTTTTAAAGATAAGTTTTGGTTAGCAGAACAAGATGCCAATGCCTGGAACAGCTTGCCAGGTCAGGTAGTAGAGGCAGAAACACTTGGGCTATTCAAGTCCGGGCTAGATGCAGTACTAGATGCACTTTAGATTAGGACATGACAAGTCTAGATGGGCTGAACGGCCAGTTCAGTATTATGTATTATGTTCTCATGAGTAAATATGAGTGAGGAGGCGTCGAATCGGTGACGAGGTGTGAACGTGAGGCAGTCAGTGAAGGGGCGTGGGTATCCGAGCTTCAGGGGCATTCAGGTCTCGCTGGGGGCTGTGGCGATTACACAACACGAGGTTTATCGGATTACCACCGATTCTGCTGCCTCAGCAATGTTCTCCACTTTAGCCTTTAAAATAGTGCATTTCAACAGCATAATCATTTATGGGGAGAATAAATTGTCATGTGGACATTTGAATAAAAACCATGAAAGGCAAACAGTGGTGATGGCAGTTAGTTCATGTATAGAATCAGTGGTATGGTCTTGTTCAGTTTCATACGTGCCTATTGAACGACATACTTTTTATAGGAAAATTGAGAGTTGACATTGGGTTTTCTATTCCCCCACCCACCACTAAAATGTACATTTAGCGTTGGTTCGTTCCCCGGTGCGTGTGCCAATGTTCGGCGGGTCCGGAGAGACCCCGGAGGGCTTTTACGGCCTGTGGAAACGGAGCCCTCTTACCCGGCCGTTTGACCTCATCGTAAATGATGCTGGCGAAGGCCGATTTGATTTAAACTCGCGCTATCGTGGTTTTACTGACAACCCCGTGTGTTCTTTGGTCGTACATGTGAATCATGTACACGTTATACAATTTTTTACATTTTTTTGCCGAAATTCCTCAGCTGGCATGTGGCGGTGTGGATTACAGTTAGTCATTTCCCACCCTGCCCAGTCGGTCATCGTGAATGAACGAGCGAAGCGAACGTATCCCCCGAGGGCCCGTTTCAGTCTCTCTTCACGCACGCAGTGCGGCCCTGTTTACCCAGACGGTGCCTTCATCACTCTGAGGGGACGGCGAGCGGATGGTTTGGGGTTTGCCAGGTTGAGCGCCTCAGAAAAGCCTGATCGTCATGGATGCGGTGACTGGGGCTACGCTGTGGTAGTTGAGTTGCGTTCTGCGCTCTGTCCTTGGTCTCCGTGGATGCCCAGTTCCCTTCCGTTTTTCCCCACTTCCTTGATTTCTGAATTCTGTGTTGTTTTTTTCCACACCTCTGGTAAATGCCATTCTGACAAACGGGGTGTTTCTGAAGCCCTCCTTTTCCCACTGCGCTCCCACAGCACCACGATTTGTCACTCCTCTCCTGGCGTCTCCACCTCTTTTCCTCCAAACGTTTTCCTGGGGCTCGGTTTTCGCTCACTTTCTCAGATTTTCTTTTTTCTTTTTTTCTCCAACCTCCTCCCCCCATGCACTCTCCCCCTATGTCCACATTTTCTCTCTTGCCCTCCTCCCTAATTTCTCTCTCTCCCTTCCTCTGCCCCCCGTCGCAACCTGGCAGCACGCAGACGCAGTCCTTTGCCAAACCACGCCGCCCCCCCGTGCCACGCCTGTGGGGGGGGGGGGTCATCACCAAACTCCCTTTTCCCCCAGACACAACACCCCCCAGCCCACCCCCGAGAAGCCCATCTCATTGGAGTTCGGGGCACAACTGGAGGCGTAATGATTTATTCCAAGGATTTATTTTCACAAAATAAGGCAGGTTCATATTAGTTTATCCCCCCCCCCACACACACACAGGAATTCTCGCTAAACGAGGCTGGTCCTGGAAGGCCGGAACTTGTGCTTGTCAAATATGCAGCCCGATTGTCTCAATTTGTATTTCAAGCCATGTTTACGATCTCCTGTTAAAAGTCTTTTGTTGTCATAAGTGAATTGTGTATTTACACTGAAATGGATCCTGCCATGGCCTCCCATTGTGTATCGTTTCAGGGCCTGTTTGAAGTGAATACGCCCCAACCTTTGCTACTCATTCATCTATTTGTGTTTGATTTGAAGATGTGTTACGTCTGTCGAAGGCACGGCAGCTTGGCCTTACCTTTTTATTGGCGTCTTATGTGGATTGTTAGTCTTTGGTTAATGTTTTTAAAGAAAATGGTCAGACAATCAACCTCTTGGCCCATAGAAGGGAAATCATCTCTCTAGGAAACATCGGTCTTGACACATCACTTGAGTCACGTCAGTAAACCGTAAAAAAAAGAACAAGAAACGCTCTGCTTGAAAATGGCATTATGATCAAAAAAAAATAAAAAATGCAACAAAAAAGGTAAAAGAACATGGTGGCATTGCAGTGAGCTCGAATGTGAAACTAACATTTACTCCATGTGAGTTGATATTCATCTTGGCCAGGCACAAAATCAACTGATTTTGTTCAATCATCCAAATCTCGAGTGTTGGCCTGGGCACTGCTCTCGACAAGCCGAAAACATGCCAACGTTGAGGGAGACCCTGTGAGAGTAACGTCGGGGGGGGGGCTGATATTGAGAAATTCCTTGATTTTGAACAGAATGTCCGAATATCAGGACAAAGCTGCTACTTCGATCTGCTCTCAAAATGTACAGAAAGCTTTTTCACGTCATGCACACAGGAGAATAATAATGGAAGCTTTTGGGGGTCC
>JAINUG010000071.1:45000-67500 GCA_029706075.1 Aldrovandia affinis
TTCCTGCCATGGTTTAGGCCCACTCAACCCCTTAGAGGGCAAGGTAAACACCAATAAATACAAAGCCATTCTGAGTGATCACCTTCATCCTGTGGTGAGGCATTTCTATCCTGATGGGAGAGGTCTCTTCCAGGATGACAATGCCCCCATCCACAGGGCACAAGTGCTCACTGAATGGTTTAATGGTGTAAATCATATGCCATGGCCGTCTCAGTCACCAATTACTTCAACAGTATTTCATTCCCTTATCCATAAATTGACTTTCAGATAAAAATGAACTTTGTCAGGTTTACACATCTGGTGTGATATTGTGATCGTTGAAAGTATTAGAAATGTATATTGTAAATATAATTTAAATATAAATATGATTGTCTCATAGGATCAATAACATAAGGATGAAGTGATAGACATGCTTCAGCGTACAGGTGTGTTAAAGGGATTGAAAAGGAAACCTCCAGCCAGGCGCATGGTTCATTAGGGGGGCTTGAGACTCCGGGATGCTCAACGCTGCCCCCAGTGGAGGCCTGCAGTCCTGCAGCTTTTCCAGCTCTGTTTAGAAGATCGAGCACGCTCAGAGCTTGGGGGTGGACGAGACGATGCTTAATCTCGCTCATAATTACAGTAGACTCATCCTGTCTTTATTGTGGTTTATTTCTGCTGCCTCAGTGCCATTTACACCCCAGTTGCTGCTAATTAAAAGTCTTTTTTTCTACATTTCTTTTGAAACAAAATAAGTTAACAGACTTTCTCCCCTATTTTTCGTGACCCCCCTCACAGGTCACCAGCTGTCAGATTCGGAGCGGGCAGAGCTGCTGGCCACCGCTGCCTCGCTGTTTGTGGCCACACAGCTCCGCTCCCAGAGATTTCTGGGTAACCTCAGGTAGGTGAACCGAAACCGACCGCACAGCACCGCACAGATGTTGCTCTCTCCCCCTCCCCCTCGTCAAATTTATTGTATTTTTTATTTTTTTTTACACCAAGTTGTCGAAATCTCTGCAAGGTGAGGCTCGGTCTCCCGATGAACTTTGTCATTTGAAGCGGCGGTGTTTGTCACTGGCTCCGCTCCTCTTCCTCTCTCCTGCATATCCAGTTATCCGTGTCTATTAGCCCCGCCGCTCCGCCAGGCCCTGGCCACCCCCCACCCCCCCCCCCTGGTCTCCGCCCGGCCCCCAGCGCACTAGCGGGCGGGCCTTTTTCCCCACGGAGCCGGAAATCCATCCCATCCGTCCATCTGTCCGTGTCACTAAAACGTCAGCAGGCGCCCCAGGGCCCAGGGCAGAGGGGAGGGGTAAACCCTGCGGGGCGCGGTGTCCGAGCAGGAAGGCACAAACCGTCTGACAAGCTGCTCTCCACGTCCCCTGGACCCGCCGTTGGGAGAGAGAGAGCCCATGATGGATGAGGGGTAAGGGTGCTGGCTCTTCCCATCTCCAGGCCGGCTGTGGAACGAGGGGCTGTTTGTTTTCCCTCCGCAGAAGAACAATAGCTCTGTGGAGGAAGGGGAGCTTCCAGCCCCCCCCCCCGGGCGATGGTGATATTCCTAAACCCCAGATGTAATGTCACAGCGGACGGGAGGTGTGGGTCTGGTGTGGGCGAGCTGGGAGGGGACCCTCTGGTACTGGTACTGGCTCTGGTGCCCCTGTTCGTGCCAGTGGAGGTGGTTTCTGGGGACGAGGACCAAAGCCAGAGTCCCGGCAGCGCACACGACAGTGTGATTATGTAACCGCGCCCAGCGACCGCTCCACGACGAGTCTCAACCGTCCCAATGAGTGAGCGCCTCTTAACCCCGGGTCACTCGCGTTTCAGCGCATGGCCTCCGCTTTGAGCAACTTCCCCGGGAATCCATTTCATCAGTCCTTCTGTCTGCCCGTCCGTCCGCCCGCCCGCCATGAAGACATGAAAGCCCCGCGGAGGAGAAGCCCGTTTAGCGTTGAGCCGGCCGCAGACGCCATCGAGAGAAGTTTGTGGAGCTGTATCTGTGCCCAAACCCCCTGCGTTTGATCTTCCTCCGTTTCCTGTTCGGAGCCGCGTGCGCACGCGCACTGCTGCTGTTGAGCGGTGAGGAGGAGGAGGAGGAGGAGGAGGAGGAGGGGGGGTGGGACCTGCTCTTCCTCTCTGAACCGGACAGCGAGCGGAGAGGGGGTGTGGGCTGAGGGGGTCAGGCCCACTAAGCCGAGGCTCTTAACTGGCGCACGCAGATAACGGGGGCGCGTGCTCTTCCTGCAGGAAGCGGCTCCTGAGTGATTGATGAGGGTTTCATTGTTAAACCTTAACCCTGGTTTTGTTTAACTTTCCCCCCTATTACCCATGGCCCCCGGGGGCCCCGTGTTCGGGGGGAATGACGACGACTGCCTGCTCTTGTTTTCACTGCAGGTTCGGGAGGGGGTTTAGAGTGAGTCCTCAGGTGTGGGTGTAACGGGCGCTGTCCCTCGCGCGCGCCGTGTTGACACCGCTATGCCCAGTGTCCTTCCTCTTCTGATCCGGTGCTTGTTTTGGCACTCTTACTCCACACACACACACACACACACTGCCCTAACACAATGAGCGCTCTTACTCACACACACACACACACACACACACACACACACACACACACACACACACACACACACACACTGCCCTAACACAATGAGCACTCTTACTCCACACACACACACACACACACACTGCCCTAACACAATGAGCGCTCTTACTCCACACACACACACACACACACACACACACACACACACACACACACACACACTGCCCTAACACAATGAGCACTCTTACTCCACACACACACTGCCCATACAGAATGGGAGAGGCCGTTTGCGTTGAACGAGCAAAAATAACAGCGCTTGATATTCAGAATTTTATATTTTGCGTATTTACACACACAGCGGTCTAACGCACCCGTATTGGCTGGTCCTTTACGAGTGTGAGCAGCCTATCAGGGTCGCGGTTTTAAACCCGTCTGTACCAGACCAGCCCTGGTGGAGAGCCCCGATCGGGGGCGGGGGCGTTTGGCCGTCCGCCCCAGGGAGAGGGGGGGAGGGTGAGCCGGCTCGAGTTCGCCGAGAAGCACGTAAGGGTGTCTCCAGAACGTGGGTGGGCGAATTCCGTCTCGAAGGAAGCGGAGTTCGCTGCCCTCGGAGAATTAGCTCGCCTTGTAGAGACGAGCGGCGAACCTGTGTGGGGAGGGTGAATCAAAATAAACGAGGCTATGATTGGCCCTTAAATTGGGAGAAAAATGAAAAAAAATAAAAATAATCTGAAACAAAATAAAAGAAATACTATTCATTTTCCCTTGGCTAGGAAGCACAGGCAGGCGCCCTCCAAAGGCTGAGCGAGCTTTGAGAGGAGTGCGCTCTTTGAGCGAGCCGAGCTGCGGAAATGGCCCCCCCCCCCCGTGGGGCTGGGGGCAGCCCCTCCGCCGCCCGTCACAAGCAGCGGCCCTCTGCCCCCTCTCAGCCCAAAGCAGGGGCTCGGCGCTGACCTTTGGCGAGTTTGTAGATTTATTGTAATAAGTAGTGTGCGTCTGACAGGCTAAGGGCTGACCCCTCGCTCTGGACCCGTCTCCCGGTGTCAGCGTCCTTGTGTTCCCCGTCTGCTGTTATCGGCAGGGAGATGAAATGTAAATTAAAACGCGGCGTAAAAATAGATGATGGGGCTTGTACCTCTCACTCCTCGTATACGGTGGCCGTTCCCCCCTCCCCCTCCCCCTCCTCGCTCCGACTGCGCCGAAGGCCGGCTGCAGGTAACCGAGCCGGAGCGAGGCATCGCCTGCCCGGTCCGCCACCGAGTTCAATCGGGCTGCGCGACTCCAGGTCGCCCCGTCACTGGGCCGCGCTCGCTCAGTGTTGTCATTATTTTGTGCTGGGTTATTTGGCAGGTTCAACCCCTCTACCAATCAGTGTCCTTTTTCTTCTTCTCCTCCTCGTCCTAATCCCCATCGCCTTTCCCATCGTAGCAGAATGAAGTGCTTTATCCTCTCAAACGGAGGGGAGCATTGTCTGGTGTAGACGGCCACAGACAGAGCCTTTTCTGGAGTCAAGTGTGAAGTGAAGTGATTTGGCAGGCAGTGTGGTATAATGGTTAGGGAGCTGGGCTTGTAACTCAGAGGTTGCAGGTTCAATCCCCAGGTGGGGCACTGCCGTTGTACCCTTGAGCAAGGTACTTAACCTGAATTGCTTCAGTAAATATCCAGCTGTAAAAATGGATTGTATGTAAAGAAATGTAATCTGTAAGTCACTCTGGATAAGAGCGTCTGCTAAATGCCTGTAATGTAATGTAATTTGAGGCCCATGTTTTGTAGCCCCCAGACACCATTGCGTCCGAACCCAAGTGGTGTTTAATCGCGCGTCTTCCTTTGATTGCTGTTTCTGGGAGCCGTTAAGGGGGCCAATGTATGTTTTTACTTTTCGTTTTTTTAACACATTATTTTTATTTTTTTTACCCGATATCAAACCGGTGAAATCGCGAGACGGCGGGAAGTCACGTTTCGTCCGCTGCCTGGGTGCCGTTTCTCCTTCGGTATGTGCCATGTCATTGGGGAGTTTCACACGCAAAGCCGCTTTGATCAGGGCACAGAGCGCGCCCCGCGTCTGCGTTCCCTCACATTCACGGCGTGTTGTTTGAGTCGCCTCCCCGCGCGTCCTCTGTTCTCTCTCCCGCCCGCGCCAGCGCTCTTCCTGCCGGCCGCTTCAGGACTCGGGTCAGCTGGGATGTGTGAAATGTGCGAAAGATGCACAAAACATTCTGTCAATCCGCATCACCACTCGGTCAACAGAACGCACAGTTGCTGAACGTTACGATGCAAGCCTGCAAGGTGTGTGTGTGAGGATTTAACATTTTTTGTTTAACGAAAACGTTTCGCGACCTGTTCAGCCAGCGCAAGCGTCTTATGTGAAGCGTTGCGATTGTCAGGGAGAAACGTACGGCACCGCAGGATGACAATAACAATGAGCCGTATTCAATAATTGATCAAAATAGTCTAGTGTCGATCTGACCTCAGAGAAATGGGCTGAACAGGTCGCGAAGCGTTTTTGTTGAAATGCGGTGGAAAAGGCTGGCCGGGATGGGAAAAAAACAACATGCAATTGATGTTTGTTCTGATTTAACCAGAATGGGGCAAGTTAACCTGATGACTAGCTTCCTCAGTCGAGAGAAAGTTGAGCATGAAAATGACCCCACGTTAGCATTTGGAATTGCCAAAGCAAAACTGCCATTTACAGCAGGTGACACTTTCAAATAAATTGCAAAAATCTTCTGCATTCAACAGGCTCCACAGCAGTGCTAGCACTGTAGGTAGAGAAACAGAATATATAGGGGAGAAGTTTGCAGTACTAACTAGCATAGGGGAGCCTAACTAGCATAGGGGAGACCCCTTTCGTGCATGTGATGTGCAATTGAGGAATTGATGTGTGGCTGGGATACTGCACCTGCGCCGATGCAGCTTTCAACTTGTGTTTCTATCCACATTCCCCGGGAATCTATAGAGTCCCTGTCCAAACCCCGGGATTGTATACATTCACCATCCAACTGGGAAACCTGTAGATTTCCCATCCTGTCATGCTGTTTTTCAACATTTACCGTAACACATATATAAAAAGATTTAAAAAGATGTATATATATATATCTTTTTTTTTTATTTATTGAAAAAATATCCCTCAGAATGCATTGTAGCAAGGTAAAATAAAATGCTTTTTTAAATTGTGCAATGGAATTTGGGGAATTTTGAAAACCGAGTACTTTTATAAGTGAATGCTTTCTGTAATACAGATACAGTAGTACAATAAACTCTCGATCACTTTCATGATTTTATTAACGTGTCTTACTGTAATAATTTCGATAATTTGGCTAGCTAGTTAAAGAATGAAATGTTACATATCCATGTTTATTTATACTAGGGCTCGATCTGTTTATTGTATGGCTCTTTGCAGATTTATATTCCATTTTAATTGAAAAAAAAAAAATGCTATTGAAAATAGTTCACTCCTTGTAATTGTATGTTGAAATCAGTTTAAATTATTCACTTTGCGAATTAAGAAGATTTTTCTTTATCGCGTCATCAGCTTATCGGATCTAGTACTATTTTTAGCTACTCGCTCTTTTTTGTGGCATAACGTGAAGGATGATTCTCACGCAGGTGGAATGCAAGGTTTGGCGCTTTCCTCCTCTGGCCATTACATGTTTCCCACATTCTCTACAGATGGGAGATCTGTTCTCACCAACAACACCATCTTTTTTTTTTTCAAAAGTCCAAAGTGAGTCCACACAGATGAACAAGTTTGCTTTTTGGGGGGAAATAATTCGTCATTACAGACCGGAATCAGCATCGGACATTGCAAGTTTTATAATGGGCTGCAAACGGAGATTTATGCCATGTAGCTAGCTAGCTAATAGCAGCTACCTTCTAGGGTTGGGAAATGCGAGGGAGCTGTCTGCACGTGCGCAATCACGTTGTAAACAAAACTAAATTCAAGAACAGCCAAAGAGGTGGTGAAATTAGATGACATTACCAGACACCCCAGGTCCAGTATTATATGATTTAATATGGGTTATTTCTACATTTTACAAGGGTAACAGTTGAAATAGGTTTTCCCCACATAAAAATAGCTTTTGCCACATGATTTACCATCACGGTATTACGTTAAGTTTATGATAGTACTATTTCATATTTTAATGTCGTGGTATACTGGTATACAGTTACACCCCTAATTTATACCCATTGTGGCATAAGGTTTCATTTTATGCACTTTATATATTCAATGATGTCCTGCGTATTGTCATTGGCTCAGGCCAGGAATCTCAAATGCAGGGAGCATTAGCATTCATGCATACGTCTCATGTATGTGACCCTGCAATACACACATCTGCCAACGCCCATCGATTTTTATTTTTATTTTTATTTTTTTATTTTTTTATTTTTATTTTATTTTTATTTTTTTGCACATGCTTGTGTTGCCCAGTGCAACACATGCCGTTTTGATCCTTTTTAAATCTTATGTTTAAGGTCATGTTTTGATCAATCAACCCCACCTTCTGCGGTGGTGTATAAACACATTTGTATATTATCATCTGTTGCTATCATCCTTATTGTGTAGAAATATCAGGATCAGGCTTTTAAATTTTTTTTTTTTTTTTGGGGGGGCCTAGCGTGGCTACACAGGACTTATACAGTGTCTCAGCTGGCTGTCTTTGGCTGTCTTAATTCTGCTCAGCATATGCATCAGGCTCTTAAGAATTTAAGAGCCGTTTCCAAGCCGAAGCAAGCTGTCGGGGTGGGGTGAGGGGCGCGGAAACTCTTCATGTTTTCACATCTTTGTTTTTTGCTATTGATTACATTTCGAAACTGTTCCCGCGCAGCGTGAAGCACCCCCGTCGCTGTCAGCCCGCTAAAATTCATTTCGGGGGGTGGTTGGAGGGCCTCGTACAATCAATCTTTTAGTGCGGAGCCGAGGAGCCGGCCGCATTACCGTGCCCCCGCCGGTTTGACCTTCGACCCCGCATTCCTGTGGTAAAGTTCAGCGTGTTCCCACCGGCCGCCTGGAGAGGCCTTGGTCCGGCGGCGGGCCCACTCACATCCATCACGTCGCACAAGCGTGAAGTGTTTCTTTCCGTCAACGCAGGTACCTACGGACGGGGCCACCTCTGTCGTTACGTGGCCTGTGCAGAAATCCAGGGATCCGGCCTCTTTGGCTGTAATGCTGTCAATGTGTTCGGCCTTTTCCTTCACCCGTATCTGAAAAATGTCAACCCTTTCACTACCAGTTTATTCTCCGGTACGTAGTATTTGTATTGGCTTGCTTCGGTACAGTTTGGTGGAGTTTCACGTCTCTTTCTGTCGTTCAGGAAACTCAACAATTGTGAAATTTGGAAATCAAGTAACCTGCATGTCATGTCACGTTTAGAACAAGCCAAATTGAACCAACATCGGTTGAGAATTCAGTGTGACAGTAGGTTTTATCAGGGGAAGTCTGCATCTCTCAATACAGATGCGTTTATTTAAACACGGATCTTGCCCGCGCCAATATGGCGGCCGTGCGGACGTATCACTGCAGCATACAACATCAGCCAATGTGAAATCTACGCATTTATATCTGAGCGTAACGGTCAAAGCATTCGCTCAGAATGAAAGTTGCCTACCGCAGCCGCGGTTCGAAACCCGACTGCGCACATAACAACGCGTTTCCTCTTCATATGCCAATTTACACAGATAATAATTGTAGGCCCGCTTAGGGTCTACAATGTGCATGATATGCATAACTATGCTGAGTTGCAGTTTTTGGTCAAGAACCGTACAATGAACGGATTGAGTTATACACGCTGTGATACTTTATTCAAGAAATATCTGTAAAAAAATACATCATAATAAAAAGACATCGATAATCATGATATTTGGGTTGTACCATTATCACAACTGTGAAAGTTTCATATCATTCCGCCGCTAATTGTTCGTTGAAAATATTTGGGGAGCATCAGACAGCGTGATGAGTACTCATTATTTCACCCCGGGTTTGTGTCTTCACGACCCAGCGCTTGTGAAGTTCCCCTCTAGATGTGCGTTTACTCTCATTGTACGTCCCACTATTAAAATGGCCGATTCCCTGTTTATAACGTGAATCTTTAATACCGATATTGCAAAGAGGGGCTCCAATTACTGCATTTACTTTTTGTCACGTTTATTTGTGGGCACGCTGTGGGATGATTCAGAAGTGAGATGGCTATTTTTATGGTTTCGGTTGAACGGACTGATATATCCATGCATATTAAAGGACAATGGTGCTACAGACTATAGCATACAGGGTAGCATTATTATTGTTATTATTATTTTAAAATGCAGAAGCTGAAAATTGAGTGATCGTTTTCGTAGTGGTGTGAGCATATCTCAGCTGTGCCTTTTGGCAACTGTTTAAAAATACATAAATAAAATTAGGCCCAAGCCCAACCACTAAAAGAATGGTTTTATTTTGCACGGATTTCTGCACAGACCCAGTGATTTCGGCCTTTCAGCAGCTGGGTGAATTTAGATGATCCGTTCCCTTCACTGTACACCGCATTTTTGTTTTCTTTTCTCAGTGGCCACGGTCTCAGCTCTGAGGTCTGATTTAATTTCATTCCAGAAAACCCATTTTCTGAGGTAAACTCTCCTCTTGCCAGCCAAGCAAGCAGAACCAGCAGCGTTAAGAGTCCAACTGTAATGAGTTCTTTAAGTGACAGTCATGTGGTGAAGAGGTGCTAGGATTGAGAAGGGTGGGTTAATAAAGACCCCCCCCACAAAACAAGCCTAAACTGGATCAGTGCAGTCTTAGGGCAGGGGCGTGGCTAGGGCCTGGCTATTGGGCTATAGCCCCGGACCATTTTTGGCAAATTAATATTTTTTTTTTTTTTTTTTTTTTTTTACTGTTATTGACTGTTTGACGTTGAGCATTACTGATACAACCATGAGCACTGCACTGCAAGTGTTAAATGTTGCCCATGCCCCTACTTTTCGCTCTATTTCAACTTTGTTGTGCAAGTTCTTAATGTCATTATAAATATAGGAACTATAATGGTACGTTAGTTGCATTGTTTGACATTTAACGTAGGTGGTACTACACAGTAAGTAAAATGCTGGATTATTATCTCAGCCCCGATAATGTCTAGTCCCGCCCCCTGGGGATGGGTGTGCACATTTCTACTCTGATCCCTTTTGTGGTGTCATCTTTTCTTTATTTTATTCCCCCCCCACAATCAGAAATCAACCCTTCTGGCCGTCGAGTGTGGATCAGGAGAGAGCCATCAGGTGACTCCTTGGGAAGGCCGTGCGTTTCGCCCCGCAGGCACACACACTTCTGGTTCACCGAGCTCGATGGCCGTGAAAAATGGATTACGATTCGTAAAAGAAGGGCAATGGAGTACAGTGAGGATCGTGAATAAGTGTCTGTCTCACTTGAGCGAGATGGGTTAGTGTAAACCTGCCGTTATTATTATTATGATAATGAGTTTTAAAACGTAGCGCCTGCCTCGTGTGCTCCGTTTGCGTCCGCCATGCACGGAACCGTGCGAAAGGCCTCGTAGCACTCCAGCGATGACCAGCTTGACGCAGCGCTAGCCTGTTTTTACAAATAAATTCTCTCTTTTTTAATGAAAACAAATCATTAGAAGGTATGCGCCTTTGCCCACGACTCTGGTGCCACGTCCTCTGCGAAAATACCTCAGACACGCGATACGATCGCTTTCCCATGATTAATAAATCATTCATCCTCTCTAAATTCATTTTGCAACCGTCGTGTCCCCAGCAAGAAACATTTGATATTACATTAAAGGACCCAGAGGAAAAACTGTTTGCCAGAATCCCATCAAATGATATTTCTAAAAATACTGAGTAACGGTTATCTCAAAGCCCTTTTTAAGAATCAAACGAGAGGAGGGGGATGTATCCCCTGCCATTTGTTTAGTTTGGCGCCCCACTCTTATTTGAAAGTCCTCCATTTGAGTCATTGCCTCTTTTTTAATTTGATTCTGTTCTGTTCACAATGTCATATTTGTTTAATCCGAGCGCTTCAAAAGCACCAGGGCCGCTAATCTAGCACGTACATAGAAACGTATCCCCTCATCCTTTCACACAAATGTATTTTCCAAGAGAAAGAAGATTTACAAGATCAATTATTCGCTGAATCTGAAAGTTGCATTAAAATTAAAACCTTTTTTTGTGTGTGTGTGTGTGTGTGTCGTATTCCCGGACATTTTAAGTGGGCCATCTGTCCAAACATCTCCCCCTCTCTTTTTTCTGATCATTTCCTCGCCTTATTCACGAGCTGTGGGAGTCCGGCTTTGTAGTGCGCGAGTAGACCCCGTGCGGCCTGCCTCCCCACTCAGTACATCTCTGTGCTTGCATAAAATCTCTTCCTCTGAGCTCCCCTTCCTCTGCCCCCTCTTCATTGAGGATTTCTGTGCACAGACGGACCTCCATGGCTATAAAGTGCAGCACATTTATTCTTGATCATTTTTCAGTCATGATGAAGGACTCCTTAATGAAGCTTTGACTATTAACATTGCTTTAAGTTAATATGTTCTCCTTTATTTTCTCCTCCATTCAGTTTTTGTATGATAAATAATGAAGAAATCATTCGTTTTTTGAAACATCTCAAAGGTAGACCTGATATGTCTTCCGGTGCTTTCAAAAATATTATTTTCCTTTTTTTTTTTTTTTTTTTTTTTTTTTTTCTCCCGATTTGGAAGCCAATTATACCCTCTTTATTTTGATTAACCTCCAAGGTACTCTCTGAGGCCGGCGATGATCCGCCTCCTTCGAGACGGAACTCACCGACCCCCTTTCTGGAGACGCCCTTACATGCTTCACAGCGTGCTGGCTCACCCTCCCCCCCTTCCCCTGGGGCGGACAGCCCCCCGATTCGGGCTCCCGGCCAGGGCCGGTCTGGCACAGTCGGGTTTCGAACCGCGACCGCAATAGGCAGCTCACACTCACAAAGCACCAGTTAATGCGAGTGCGTTAGACTGCTATGCTACCCGAGGCCCCTGTAATGATGGCCGAATTGTGAAAAAGAGAACCCCTCCCTGTTATTTTGTATATCACCCTACCTTTCGAGTGCCCCTATTGTTTGTTTGCATCTCTTAGAATCAGGCGAATCAGCTGGCTGGAGAACGATGGCGCTAATCACGAAAAAATAGAAAGCGCACAGAAGAAGAATTCCTTCTCTGCGTTTCGGCGAGCACGTATTTTTGAAGTGCTGACCGCCCCCCCGGCCTGCGTGCTGGACCCGCTTATCCTCCATCCCCCAGGCACCGCATTCACAGGGGCCGTGTCATGTTTGTGCTATTGTGAAGCCCACGCCTCAAACCTACTTTGACCCACTCTCCCGATGGGGGGGCCGTTTCGCCAGATCTCCAGGCCTGCTGCCAAAGACAGTATTTTCTCAGAGGCCCCCGTGCTGACTGCTCTTGGCAGATATAGACGTAGTGTGCGTTTATGAAAATGTATAATCTTACTGATTTGCACAGTAAGTGAGCTATGGACAGAGCAGCACATCACCGTCTGTCCTCACAGTGGCTTAGTATAATAATGCATAATAATAATATAACCTTCTGCAATCAAAATGTCTTTAAACGTTATCGATTTAGGCAAGTAGTTAAAGCAGGGAAACTGTTAAGGAGCAGTCGAGTCAAATCCTCCACTAAGTTTTCAGAAAATAGCTGGCATTAAAAACAATAAAAAATAAAACATTATCCACTATATAATTATATATAAAGACTAATAGCTACCTGGGACAACATAATGTGTACCAATGGAAATTTAGGCTGCTGATTTAATGTAATAATATAATATGTCATTTAGCAGACGCTTTTATCCACTTGCAGTAGTGGATTCATAATTTTTTCAGTATATGTGGTCCCAGTGGGAATTGAACCCACAACAAGAGTTGTCAGAACCACGCTCTACCTACTGAGCCACACAGAACCACGCTCTACCTACTGAGCCACACAGAACCACGCTCTACCTACCGAGACACACAGAACCACGCTCTACCTACCGAGCCACACAGAACCACACTCTACTTACTGAGACACACAGAGCCACGCTCTACCTACTGAGCCACACAGAACCACACTCTACCTACTGAGCCACACAGAACCACGCTCTACCTACTGAGCCACACAGAACCACACTCTACCTACTGAGACACACAGAACCACACTCTACCTACTGAGACACACAGAGCCACGCTCTACCTACTGAGACACACAGACTAATAGTCCTCAAGGACTATTTGTTTTTGTTTTTCTCTGTATCCCACCATTTTCCAGGAGTTCATCTCGACCGCCTTTTAAGGGGTCAGGGAATAATTTTCCAGTTTCCCACATTGGCTCCAATGGTTTTCTGTTTTTTTATTCCCTCTGGAAAATGCCAATTGTGAAGCGCTGTGTGACAACTTGTTTGTAAATGGCGCTATACAAAAATAAAGATTGATTGATTGAGACACACCAGTCGGCGAACGGTCCCAGGATTCTGCCGAAGCATCGGTGTTTTTTTAAAATTGTTTAGGCATTTGGCCAAATGCCTAAAAAATTTAATTGTTTAGGCTTGTGCCTGTGGTTGGTCTTGCTTGGACTGTTGATTTTGAACATTTGAGCGATTCACAGTGAATGAATTGATAACGGTATTGAGTTCAGATTTGACTGTGGGCAATGAATAAATTAAATGGGGGGGGTGGAGTGCACATTATCGGTAGCATGACCACATGAATGAAGTGTTTGAAGCTAATGGGAGCAGTGCGACTGTTCAGTGTGTGTTTTTGGTGTGTGATGTATTTGTGTTTGTGTATCGGAGTGTGTGGGTCTGTCTGTCTATGTGTATGTGTCTGCCTTTGTGTCTGTGTCTGTGTGTGTGTTTCTGTGTGTATGTGTGCGTGAGCGTGCATGTATGGGCACGTGAGAAGTCCGAGCCGCACAGAAGTCGGCCGGCCGGTACTGTCACCGGTCACGCCCCTGTACTGTGGGATGCCAGGCCGTGTCATAGTGACAGATTCGTCTTGATCAAATCACTGTTGACGCCATGCCAGCATTGTGTCTACAGCCCGGAGATGTCCCATTTGGGAATGTGAGGCGAGAGGCGAGCTCGCCTTAAAGTGAACCCAAACCAAAAGGAGGGTGACCCTGATTGAGGGAGAATGTCTTTGCTTTTGCCATCAACGGAGAAGGGATGAGCCCTAATCCAGTGATGCCGTAGAGAAGGGGGACTGACCAATACAAATGAGTTTTAAGGAATAACAGAATATAACCTCAAAAAACAATGCTACTTAACCACAACTGTCCATGCCAGATGAAACTGAACTCAATATTGGCGATATGAAACTCGTATTATTATGATTATACTATAATAACTATAATGCACATATGTCAGTAGTTGCTGTCATAAACAAGACTGTAAAAGCACTTCATGTTACAGGCTTTTTGGTGCATGTATTGTAGGTCTAGTTTTTTAGCTTTCGTGTTATTTTAAAATGTGCTCTGAAAAGGTGCGATGAGTTTGGTTGATGAACATGTTTTATTTATAGCAATATTTGTTAATGCTCCCAACATTTCATTCCGATACAATATTGTAATGCGCTGGTAGAGGAAAACTGAACAGAATCGAAGACTGAATTTCAATTGACTGAGTTTTCCTCCAGAGTCGGGTCTTTTGTGGCTTGTGGTCTGTGTTATAATTAGGTCTGTCGTGTGTGGTTCTGGTGGACTTCAAAGGGGCTGTAGCCACTGACTCCTGTCCTTGTGGGAAGCGCAGCCAAACTCAAAACAACCTTGAATAACCATGGACAGGGCCGTCAAAGAAAAGATGAGCTATAAAAATAAACCGTTTTTGGAGAGTTTTGCTCCAAATTGGCCCGTGACCCAATTTGTGGTGATATTAACTGATTACAGAAACCTGACACACCCCCAGGCTTCATCTCCCAGAATGCAGCAGAAAAAAAGCGTATTCTCGCGCCTCGTTATGCGTTTCTCGGTGGAGGTGTGGGAGCCGCCCGGATCGCCAAGGGAACACGGGCGGCGGATCATGTTTGCTTTTTAATAAACTAAAGCAATATCTGGGAATTAAGGAGGATGGTACATTTCCAACGGCGTCTAAGCGGATTTGTGGAGCGCCCCGATCGCGGAGTCTAGAAGGTCCGTCGCCCTCGCTCTCCCGCCACGACGTGAGCGATATCGCTCAGGGGTGCCGTTTGTGATGATGCTCCTCGCCCGCCCATGCCCGTAGCCTACACACGCGTGCCCACGTGCCCACGTTGCTGTTTGAGTGATGAACGATGCGCCATATAGCTTCATTACAGAGGGGAGACTTGAGGGCTTAGTGCACATGTGCGGGGCACTGAGGCCGGGGGGGTGAGAGTGAGAGTGAAAGTGAGAGTGCGTGAGAGTGATCATGGGCCACGTTGTTTTTCAGAGTCTCTAGCGCCCCGCAGGAGCGGAGGAGCTGGGAGCTGTCCGTGGAGCTGGAGAACGGGACCCACACTGTCACCGTGTCCCGCTCAGGATCGTCCTACACGGTGAGTACTACCCAAAATAAGCATCCCGTTCCCCTCCCCCCTACCTCCAGGTACATTTCTCAATAGTTCTGAAACAGTACAGAAACGGCCCCGCTCCGATTTGATACCATTGACCATAGCATTTTTATGTACAGGCTTAAGGAGTGGGTGGGTATTTCTGGGACCGCTCTTGACTAGTTCTCATCCTGTCTCAGCAACATTGTATTGGTGATTCTGTCTCATCATCCTCCCTACTGACATGTGGGGTGCCGCAGGGCTCTATTCTTGGTCCCACTTTATTTTCACTTTACATGCTACCCCTGGGCCATATTATTCGTTGCTTTAACATCTCTTACCACTGTTGTGCAGACGACACCCAACTTTATCTGTCTGTAAAACCTAATGATTTTAAAAGATTGTCTTGTTGCTATTAAAGACTGGATGTCACAAAACGTCCTCCAGCTTAACTCAGACAAAACGGAAGTCTGTCATCAGGAATTTAGTTGGGGTTTTTTTTACCCACAGATGAGGTTTGAACAACACTCTAAAAAACTGGTGCAGTGCTGTTTTTTGCAGTTGCGAAACATCGCAAAGGTCATATTGATTCTGCCTTTCCAAGAAACAGAGAGAATAATTAATGCCTTTGTGTCGTCACGACTTGACTACTGCAATGCCTTGTTTACATGTCTTAGCCAAACTGCAGTAGCCCGGCTTCAACTCGTTCAAAACTCAGTCAAATCGTAGGTCACACATCACCCCAGTCCTGACCTCCCTGCATTGGCTACCAGTGAGATTTAGAATCGACTTCAAAATCCTAATCACTTATAAAGCTCTACATGGTATAGCCCCAGAGTACATTACTGAAATGCTGTTTTCATACGACTCTGGGAAATTCCTTAGGTCATCAAACCAAGGGCTTTTGAGGATTCCTGGGACCAGGCTTAAACAAAAAGGCGATTGTGCTTTTAGTGTTGCAGCCCCTAAGTTATGGAACAGCCCCCCAAGTATTAGATCAGCCGATTCCATAAATATTTTTAAACGACGCCTAAAGACCCACTTTTATCCCCTTGCTTTTAATTGCATTTAATACCTTTGTATTGTTCTTATTCTTATTTTTATTGTTCATTTTCTGTATTTTATTCTCTTGCTTTTATCTTGCTTGTTTTATGTCTTGTTTTATGTCTACTGTTTATCCTTCTCCGCCCCTCATAGTATTTCACATTGCTGCTGCTCTTTTACCGTGTAAAGCACTCCAACTTTAGAGAGGTGCTATACAAATACATATTGATTGATTGATTGATTGATTGATATCCCCCACATCCTAGACCCGCACAACCGCAGGTTGTCTTTTCCTGTCTTTGTGTCTCTGCCAGTGTGCCTCCGCCGCCAGCTAAACCCAGGACTGCTTTTCATTTGTTGCTGATGGTGGCATTTATTTTATTTTTTTCTAAATTTTGTTTCAGATTTTTCCCTGTTTTTCTCCCCAATTTGGAAACCAATTATACCCTCTATTTATTTTGATTAATCCTCCTCCACAAACTCCCCGCCCGTCTCTACGGGGCAAGCTACTCTCCGAGGCCGGCAATGATCCGCCTCCTTTGAGACAGAACTCACTGACCCCCTTTCTGAAGACACCATTACGTGCTTCACAGCGAGTTTGTGCCGACCGCCCTCCTCCTCCATCCGCCAAATGCTGCCCCCGATCGGGGCTAATGGCCAGCGCCGGCCTGGCAGAGACTGGTTTCGAACCGTGTCCCTGATAGGCAGCTCACACTCGTACAGGACCAGCCAAGACACGGGTGCGTTAGACTGCTATGCTGTCCGCCAGCCCTCTTTATGTGGGTTTTTGCATTTTGTATTCCTGCCACTAACAAGAAACAAACAAATAAAAAAGAACGACTCCGACTTCCGTCAAAAACGTTCTGTTTCTTGCAAAGCAGCGAATGCGTGTCCCTTTGGCCCGCTCGGAGCTTGGCAGGGGTGACGTGACGCGATGCAGGCGTGTGCGTTCAGCCAGCCGAGGAGACTGACAGTCCCCGGGACCCATGGGGTTGTTTTCTCACTTAGAGCCTCATTACCATGGTGGAAATAACAGACAGGCTTTTTTTGTTAGAGCGCGGCGCGTTTTACACCTGCACGTCTGCAGCTGTTTACACAGGTTGCAGTGTGTTCATACAACACTGAGGCCTGACAGCAACATCATCACAAAAAATGATGGGTGGCTTTTTTTCTTTTTACAGCAGAGCTGTGAGAAACGCATGCTGGGGGAGACAAGCTGGAGCCCCCAAACACTCCCCATGCTGTTCTATGGATCCCTTTATTTTCATCTCTATTGTTTTAGTTTTTTAAATGCATTTCAGATTTTTTCCTGTTTTTCTCCCAATTTAGTGGCCAATTATACTCTATTTATTTAGATTTACCCTCCCCACACGAGTCCGCCGCTCGTCTCTATGAGGCAAGCTAATTCTCCGAGGGCAGCGAACTCCGCTTCCTTCGAGACAAAATTTGCCCACCCACGTTCTGGAGACTCCCTTACATGCTTCACGGCGGACCCGAGCCGGCTCACCCTGCCCCCTCCCCCTGGGGCGGACAGCCAAACACAGCCCCCGATCGGGGCTGATGAGCAGGGCCGGTCTGGTAGAGACTGGTTTTAAACCACGTCCCTGACAGGCAGCGCACACACTATCAGACCAGCCAAGATACGATGCGTTAGACCGCTACGCTATCTGCCACCCCTGGTTCCCTTTATTTTTAAGTGTATTGTTTTTTTAATAACGCCACGTTAAATCGAATGTCTTCAGACTGTGACGCCTTCTCTTTCTCCTGGCACGCTGATTGTACCAAAACCAAAAACTGACTTTGGCAACAATATTAAGACCCTTCCTGACTTTGGCTTTTTGCATGTTCTGAGGGGACTTTTTAATGTTTTTAGATTTTGGTGGGAAAATGTGATTAAGACCACGTCATGCCATCAATAGTTTGGTGTATCATATGACTTGTAAATAGATCCACTCCAAAATAACGTTGTTTTGGCAATGTTTTTTCAGAGCATGTTAAGTTTAGCACATCTGAGATCTAAATAGCGTTTTTATCAGAACTGGTCACATTTATTTCAGGCTGTGGGAGGGCAACTCTTCTCTGACTTGCATCTCATTTAGTGTCGAAATAAAATTAAAAGACTGTTGCTGGCAGTGCCAACAGACAAGATGTAAAAAAAAAAAAACAAGCGAAATTCAATAGCATAGACGTGCTGGCAGATTGCAAGCGTAAACACCCTCATTTTACGCTGTTTGAAAAGGGGAAACGCGGAATATTTCTTTCTAATTAATTTGTGGATTAGAATTCATCAGACATACGATATATTTTATAACATTTTAGGCTGTTTGAAAAGTATTTTCTGTGCCTATTGCAATTTGTTACCTGTCGGAATATGTAGTCACAAGAGGACACACGAAATAAAATAAATATCAGATATTTACATAAAATGGTATGTTTCAAACATCTCATTACAAAACTCATTAAAAACTGGCTTAATTAATTAAACGCGCGATACCTCAGAGGTAATGCTTGCATCTCATTTAGTGTCAAATTAAAATCAGTGGCACCATTACGCTTTTCTTTCTAATTAAGTGGATTAGAATTCATAATAACTCTTGGATGTCTTTGTTTCAAACATCTCCTCATTAAAAACGCTTAATTAATTAGCCCTGTGATATGTCTTTGCCTCCGTAGCCCTGTGATAGATCTCCTTATTGCTCCTTAAATCTTGGAGCTACGACGATGGCCTTTTTGCATCCCCTTTCTGCAGGGGGATCCGCTGTTTCTGTTGTTCTCGCCTTCCCCTTTGCCGTTAATGCAAGTTTCACCTTATTGGCCGGATGCCTGCTGTACTCCGCCTCATTCGTGGTTCCAGCGTGTTCGGAGGAGGACGTGCCTTTCTGTCTCTTTGTTTAAAACTCATGCGAATAACAGGACATCTTGAACACCATGGATCCAGTGCTGGTCAGTGGACTAAGCTGGCTTTTGCATTGTGTGTGTTCTGTGATCTGGGGCCCGTCAGATAAATGCACGTGAGAATATTTTTGTAGCCACGCAGGGCAAACGGCTCTTTCTGCTGACGGCATTACCGTCTTTACCAATCCCAATAGAAACGGGATTGTACATGAAGTCACAACATTACTGTGTAGAGAGTCTTTTTGAAAAGAGAGTTAATGTAACCACTATCAGGTTCAGAACATGACAGAGAATGGGTGAAACAGCTGACTGTTTTGTTTTTGTACACTAATACATATGGCAAAGGACTTTACCAGGCCCCCGTAGCAGTTGAAATCTGGTCTTCGTGCTCAACCTCACCCAGAGCCGACAGTGTTTCGTTGGCTCGTCAGTAATTCCAGACACCACCGGAGGTACTCTATGTGTGCCGGAAGTTGTCTGGCTGAACGGGAGAACCGTTTACCGGCGATCCGAGCAAAAAGGTCATTACAAAAGATGGGGCCAGAACCGCGCCCCCCTCCCTTGTGGGCATGGGCGCATTCTGCCGCTCTGTTTGTTGTTGCCGTTGTCATGGCACGCCAAGGTTGACGTGGGCGAGAGCAGGCTTACGAGGGTCGGATAACAGCAGGACAATGCAAACAGAACGAGGCTATAATCCCTTCTGAGAAGAAGCGCCTTTTCACTCCAAACTGGCCGGCCCACATGAGCCCCAGCCTCCAACGCCATTTCCAGCACATTGGAAAACAACGTCAGGGCGTTGGTTGGTCGGTTGATCCCACGCCCATTCCCCTCTCCCGAACCGGTCTGTTCCACCTCGCCCCCCCCTCAACTACCGCTCTAACGGACAACGATAATGATAATGATCCATTTGTACTTTTTGGTGTTGGCCGTTTAAGCTCACAGTCATAGTTGTTTTTGTTGGGATTTCGAGTGACCTTTGTCCTGGCGAGAGTTGGACAGTAATACCTCCTCCGTACCATGAATGTGGCTCATTTGGCTTTTGATTTCTTTGCTCTCATGTTCAATGGCAGATTCGGAGGGTTGCCTTTCTGGACCTGACCTTTATTTATTTATGTATTTATTTCCGACGACTGCTCTCTTTGACCTCAGCATCAACTCTGGACCTTTTTGTTCAGATCATCAACGAGCCAATGGAAAGCGAACCTTTTTCTGGGTGCCGTTAACCCTTTAATGTAGTCAATTGCAACATAGGTTTATGGACGGACTCTTGATTTGAGGCCCCCATTGTGTGGGTTGTTATTGAGTGAACAGCGTTTTCTCCCCCCCCCCTCCTTCGCACGTTGGCGATGTAGCAGTTTTTTTTTTGTGTCACTCGGCGGTGGCTGAATGTTTTCACACGTGTGTAGCGTTGGGGGCTAGAGCTTCAGTTAGCCCACACCGGGGGGGGGGGAAGCCCCCACACATGGTCCTGATCAGGGAAGTCGTATGGGGGCCCGACGACGGCTTTGGTTGCAGCAGAATTGGTATCTCCGCTCACCCGTAACCAGAAACGGGACGGGACTTCAAACAAACGGGCTCCTCTGGAAAAAGGGCTTCACAAAGGCTCACGCTCTGCCCGCCGTTCTTCAGCTCCATCTCGTATTTACACAACTGGCTCTACGGCAAAAGACATTGGCCACCCCCCTGGCCCCCCTCATTCCTCCTCCCCTTTCTTTCCCTCTCTGGCTGCCTGGAGGCCCCATCAGTAAATACTGATATCTGTTGGTGTTCGGGGGTGCAGGGTGGTAGAGATCTCTTAAACATGGAAAAAGTAAAAGGTTTTCTGCCCAGGGTCCCAGAGGCCAGCCGTGATGGTCGTTAAAACGGGGGCTTAAGCCCGCTGCCACCGGCGAGCGGCGCCGTAATTGATAGCGGCGAAGCGGCCGGCCACGGCTCTCCCCCTAATGATCGCCGGACGTAACGGCTAACTCGAAGCGGTGTGGGGGAGACTTCCTATGAAAAGATCAAAGGTGCCGGGGACCACTGAAACAACGTTGTGAGCTTTAACATACCTTATTTAAAAACGGCGTCCTTGGGCTCGATGGCCTGTCTCTTACGATAAATACAGTACATGGGCTCAGTGCATGTCAACATGACGTAAAATATGACATGCACTTCCGTTTTAAAGGGGGAAATATGTCCATCGATGTAAAAAAAAAAAGAGGAAATGTCACATTTGTCATTAAAATGGCACACCAGTATGACACAGGCTTTAGTATAGACATCTCCACTGTACTCGCGTTGAATCTCCTCACTCAGGGCCTCTGGGGGGGATATTCCTGTGGCTCCTGGGGGCCCGTAAGCTATTATTGTTATTATTAACCTTTATTTAAACAGGGAGACATGCCGAGACCAGAGGTCTCTTTTACGGCAGTGCCCTACATCACAAAATAACACCTATGATATACAATACAATACAGAAGGAGGACTCAAAACAAGGACAGACCAACATATAGCAGAAGCCAGAAGGCACATTTTAAAAACATTTACACACAACATTCTCAAAAGAATCTATTAGAAGTGGTTTAAAAACCCTGAGGCACCAGGGAGGAGAGCTCGGCCGGCTCTCTCAGTCCTCATTTGTGATGCAGTGATCTTGTGGAGTGGTTGGAGTAATTAATTATTTGGAGTTTGAGTGACCTATTGCGGTAATTACCTATTGCGCCCAATGAACGTCCACTCCATGTCAAACTAGGCCTGAAAGGCAGCAGACCTCTCTCTCTCTGTCTCTCTCGCTCTCTCTCTCTGGCCACCCTCCCTCGCTGAACAAAAAAAACCCTCCGTGTCGACGGTGCTTCTCTGTGCTTCCCAGGTTTCGTAAGAAGACCAGCGGTTATCAAATTATAGTCAAAGTTGGGTTTTTTCCACGTTTGTGTGTGCTTTTGAAGCCTTCAAAAATAAAATGAAGAAACGGAAGACCTGGGTTAACCTGTCCCACCTGCCTCTTCCCAATCAGAGAGGAAGAGAGAGAGAGAGAGAGAGGCGAAAGAGGAGGAGGGGGTCAAGAGAGAAGACGTGCCCAGCAGCACCTGCCGTCTGAAAGGACAGCTGACGTGGCCTCGGTCACCCCAGCAGAATCTCAGCTACCAGTAGGCCAAGCCTGTAGGCCATGCAAACACATTTGTACAAGTTTTTGTCGATTAACTAATTCAGAAGTGGGCTTCATTACTTCCCCTTAATTAAGATAACAATGCAAATTCCTTCATTAATGGTGACACCGACAATTTCTCCCCCCCCCCTGGGGACGGCGCATTATACTCCGGGGCCCGCGAGCAGGTTGCCAAGTGTCACCGGCGGATATTCAAATGGCACGCTAGTTTAATTTGCAGTAAATGTAGCATGTCCGGATAGAGGTAGAGGAGTTTTGGAAGGCTGGGGGGGCGCTCAGGTTGAAGCCCTGAGATCTGCCCCCCAGGCAGCTGTTCCAGCCCCCCTCCCCCTCCCTGGGGGCGCTATGGACCATGTTGTTGGACCCTTGTCTTCTATGGCAGCAGCCGTAAAC
>JAINUG010000071.1:70000-90000 GCA_029706075.1 Aldrovandia affinis
GAAGCGCTCATACGTTCACCCACGTTCTCTCTCTCCTCCTCCTCCTCTGTTTCAACACTCAAAAACACAAATGCTCACAATGCTGCTCCGCATCCTCCAATCAAATCATTGGCCCTTCATTTAGACCGTGACACTCACCGAACAAAAAAGGCAGTTTAAAAATACAAATAAAAGCACTGCTGAGCGTTCAGCGTTGCCTCTTTTGCCAAATTGCCCCGATCATATTATCTGTTCACTCGGCTCAAGTAATTAGACGGCACACTTAAGCGATTTTAGTGCCTGACCTATTACTATCACATCTGCCAAATTAAACACAAAGGATTCAACTCAAAGCCAACGTCATGGTCTTTGTATGTGTAGTCGACCTTACGGTCTGTTTAACTCTGACCCTAAACGGACAGACTCTGAACCCAGTTTATTTTTGTGTTCTCGTCGAACGCCTGCGAGCGTTCCCTCTGCGGCGCCTGTCCAAACATGCAGATGAACCAATGACGGGAGCAGTTGTCTTTATTCCTTTCGGGGAAGTTTTGGTGAACTGAAATGCAGGTGACCGAGGCGCGGCCATGATTTCTATTCAATGCGCGCACAAATCGCAGGTTTATGTGACCACTCAATTGTACATTCGCATGGATTCCATATACATATGATATTTCATTACTGTGTCTGTTAGCATTGTCACACATTCACAATACACATGCGTCCATATATCTGCATACGTACACTGCACTGTTATTATTCAAACCAAGGTATACTTATCGTGAAGTCGTCGTCCTTTCTGAGTGACTTATTAATGTGGCCCAGAATAGATACACATTCAACTGCATATTCTAGTTCCTTTAAAAAAATTTTTTTATGGAAATAAATGTTGGTTTAATGTTAAAAGGAAACCCTCTCTCGGTCCTGTGTAGTGAGATTGACAGGTGATTCCCTCCAGATTTTGGAGAGTCATAATTGCACGGTTTAACGACAGTGCCATTGCCCTGTTTTTTTTTCTTTTCTTTTTTTTTAAAATTATAATATATCATCTTTTTTTTCATTTTCTTTTTCCGCCTGTTTTTCTCCCCATTTTTAGTATCCAAGTATACCCTCCTTTTTCACGTCAATTATCCCACTCCCTCATATATCCTCAAGTTCGCTGCCGTAATCCTGATACTTCAGTGACATGCGGCTGAGCCCCGCCTCCTCCGAGCCGGAACCCGCCAAAGCCGTCACTGTAACTCTGGTATGCACACATAGCCACTCCTATACACAGCGGGCTCATATCGGCTTCCCTCCCCCTCCCCCTAGTGGCACTCCCGGCCAGAGCCGAGCCCTGTTTCCCCGAACTGAGTCAGACATTGAAAAGTCTGCAGTTTGATTGTCACCCGTTGCATTTCACATTGAATAGGTCATTGCTGCCCAACTAGGTGGAACTAATTTGGCGCAGAATAGCCGAGAGATTGGGCGCGGTGTCATGCCAAGCCCCTTGTCACGTAATGAGAAATGCTTGATTGCTGTTAAGTAGGGTACCATGTCTTCCACTGGCTGCTGTGCCCCACAGAGGCAGACAGACGATGGTTCTCAAATCAGTGCCATTCACGGCACCGAGGAATAATTCTCAATCTGAAAGCTTTTTAATTTTGCTGCTGTGCCCCATAAATGTTAACTCAATATTTGCCTTTGTTTAATTATGCTTCAGTTTCTGTGAATGTATTCACTTCGTCAATTCATTTTAAGTTCATTGTTATATTTTTTTAATGTAAAGTGTTGTTAATTTATTCACTGCGTTAATTTTTATATTTGTGAATGTCAGTGCTGTTTCTCATGGGGCCTTTAGACTTGGATGGTATTATATTGAATTATTTTAGCGTTTGACTGTCCGCAAATAAAATCCCTTTGGAACAGGCAGTCACGGGACTGATAATATCTGATGTGATTTATTATGATTGTTGATTAGACCATTTTGAACAACATCTTCCAGAAATATTTTCACTAGACTGAAGTAGCGAGATGGGGCATTTGTGCAACTCCTTCGCATTGGTTTAGTTTAATTGAATACGATGCCTGTCCCAAGTATTTAACTTTTTTTTTTTTTTTTTTTTTTGCTGTCCTCAAAATGTAACAGAAGCAGCGTTTGGGGCAGTCGCTCTGTCACCATGTTGCCTCACTTTCACAGGAAGTGGAAGGTATGAGCCACCAGACCAGCTACGCCCCATATCGGCCTGCCCTTGGTTACTTGTGTTATAGAAACAGTTTGTTTTATTTGAATATGGCTTGCGTCATTCCTGCAGTTGCAAGGCTCTAATTAAGCGGTGGCTCTCGATACAGACGGCAGAGCCATATGGCGCTTGTCTAGAGCGCGGCGGATCTGACGCCGCTGACAAAGGAGGCTGGGAGCCGGTACACGACTCTCCAAAGTGCGCCACGCAAGGTTTAATATCCTCCTTTTAGACCCTGTGAATGTGAGGAGTAAAAAGGTTGGAGCGACTTCGTGTCACCCTGAATTTTTCCCCATTTATTTATTTGGGGTGAAATTACGGGGAGTGACATTTTAGGGGGTATGTGATAATGTAAAAATCTGTGGCAATGCCAGGTTTGTGGTAGAATTTTTTCTGTATCTACGGGTAAATAAACTGTGCCTGTGCACACATGCACACGCACACACACTCTCTCACACACACACACACACACAGACACACACACACACACGAGTGGCGATGGTGGTCGGAAATTGTGTCCCTGCGCTTGGAATGAGAGGTGCTGACCCGGAGTGGGAGGTTCAGTGACTGAGCTCCTGTGATGCTCAGCTCTGTGATGCTCAGCTCTGTGATGCTCAGCTCCTGTGATGCTCCTGTTTACACCACCGATCACAATTGAGCAACGTCAAACGACACGCCAAGCCATCGCTCTCGACCGCCGACTCCAGTCGACCCGGTCGTGATCTACTCTCGGATAAGAACGCTCAGCACCACCCAGCGCAGGCACATTCAGCGAGTGCCCTGGGAAGATCAAAGATCATCACATGAGCCGGAGTCCAAGGCAGCCGGATGAAAGGAGGCCTTGAAGAAGTGTGTGCAGGAGGAGGAGAAGAGAGAACAGAGAGCCGCGGGCCTGGACCCAACGCTGCCTCCGCCGCTCGATACCTGACCCGCGCTGCTCACGCACCATCGGCCCTAAAGTCTGCCCAGGGCCTGCTCTGATTGGCAGCGCGCTGTCAAGAACCGGAGGGAGCGCCCTGGAGGGTTTGAGAGAAGAAAGCGTGGGAACGGGAGAGGAGAAACCCTCTCGTGTTTAAACGTCTGTCAAAGGAGGAGCGGGGGCTGTTGAGCGCTTTCTATTTATTTTATAGTTTTTTTTTTAAAGCTGTGCGGAAATGTGTAAATGTCAGCTGTGTTTTGTGGTGACCGTTTCCATGCGGAGATCGTAAGGACCCTTCCTAAGTCCCGCAGATAAGCTGGAGCCAGCGCCCAGACGGGCCCAGAGCCTTCGAGCGGCGGGCGAGCGGAGCGGGATCACAATAATGAGGTCTGGGGCCCCAACCCCCCTTTAACAAACAAGAACATTGACATCGGCCTTCTCTCCGTGCCGTTTTCCGTCCAAACGCACATCCCATAACTTCACAGCACAGTCAGTAACTGCTCTAAATCATTTCAACCAAAAAAAGTGTAACTGTTGTCAGGTTTTTCTAACAGATTCGTTTCTGTGCTCATAATAATGTGTGAGAATATGTAAGTTGTTTGCGATCAATGAGCGGGGCATGTAGATGCGCGGATGAAATGAAAGGTTTTTGATGAAAAGCGCATGTGGTGCTCCCTGCCCCGCCGTGGGTCCACCCGGCTCATGAATATTCACGAGGGCGAGCCGGCCGGCCGAGCCCTTTCGCTCTTTTCACTTCCGAGTCCTTCACAAGTTTGGGGGAGGAGACGGCGGGGGGGGGTGCAGCGGTTACCTGATGCGCTGTGACGCTCCCCCCTCCCTCGCCCGCCCGCCTGCCTCAGCCGCTCCGAGGGGATTAACAGATCCATGTCTCGGAGCAATGTAAAATCTTGGAGACACTCTGCGCTCGCCTTCCTGGGAACACAGCCTCGAGGCGTCTGTTTCGGTAGACTTCACCTCTTAATACGAGACACATCTTCCCCTGTCCTGTGAGAACGAGGCTCCCCCCCTTCCCCTGTCCCCCCCGCTCGGAGCGTCTTCATCGTATCGGGCCGAGCAGGACGAGTCGCGCACTCGAGATGGCGCTGTGGCGGATCGGACCGCCCACGCTGGCCGGGGGCCCTAATTATGCCCTGTCCCTGTTCTAATCACGGCGGTGCTGGTCCACAGCCTATTTGGGCTCATTTCTTTATTTATTTTTGTTTACTTTCTGATTTCTTTTTTCCAGTTTTTCCTCCTGATTTACTAGCCAATTATACCCTCTATTTATTTCGATTCGCCCTCCCCCACGAACTCACCGCCCGTCCTCCGGGTCAAGCCAATTCCCCGAGGCCGGTGATGATCCGCCTCCTCCGAGACGGAACTCGCACCCCCCCACTTTCTGGAGACACCCTTTGCGCTCCTCGGCAAGCTCACCCTCCCCTTCTTCTCCTGGGGCGGACAGCCAATCGCCGCCCCCAATTGGGGCTCTCGGCCAGGGCCAGACTGGCACAGTCGGGTTTGGAACTGCGGCTGTAATATGCTGAGCTCACTGAGAATCTGGGAGGAGAATTAAAACACTGATGTTTAAAATATATACTGAATATTTATACACACACACACACACACACACACACACACACACACACATATATATATATATACACTACCGATCAAAAGTTTTAGAACATTTTCCAGTTTTTACTGAAATGTAAGCAGTTCAAGTCCAGTGAATAACCTGAAATGGTACAAAGGTAAACGGTAAACTGCCAGAGGTTTAATTAAAAAATACATAATTTTTCCAATTTTTTATTTAAATATTTCGGCAGTTTCCTACACCATCAAAAGGCACTTGGAAACTGGAGGAAACCCTGATAGGAAGAGGTCTCGCAGACCCAAAGCCACAACAAAATCAGAAGACAAGTTTCTGAGAGTCAACAGCTTGCGTGATAGGCGGCTCACAGCACAACAGCTTAAAGTACAGCTTAACACTGGTCGAAGTAAGGAAGTCTCAGTTTCAACTACAAAGAGAAGACTTTGAGCTGCGGGTTTGACAGGTCGAGTGGCAGTAAGAAAGCCATTGCTAAGATGGCAAAATAATAAAAAGAGGCTTGCCTGGGCCATGAAGCACTGCCAGGGGACTACTGAAGACTGGAAGAAGGTCTTATGGACCGATGAATCAAAATTTGAAATTTTGAAAGGTTAACCCATTACTTGTTCCCTGAAAAGGGCCTTTTTTTTTTTTTTTTTTTGGTAACTGAAATGTACATTATTTTTCAGTTTTTGGTAACCTACATTTTTTTTTAAATGTTTTAATTTTTATTTTTTTAACCTCTGGCAGTTTACTGCTTACCTTTGTACCATTTCAGGTTATTCACTGGACTTGAACTGCTTACATTTCTGTAAAAACTGGAAAATGGGGGTGTTCTAAAACTTTTGACCGGTAGTGTACATACATACACACACACACATACTTATGACTTTTATTATAGAGTTGCAATCACCAAATTGACAAGTGAAAATATTTTGTTCTGATTAGTAATACAGCACAATTTAGTTAAATTCCTCATCAGCGTTACCACCACCGTCCAATAAGCACTGCTCTACATCAGCCCGTTTCCTGCTTATGAATTTCCTTAAGAGTTTCATGTTTTAATGTGAATATATACTATAATGTATTTCTTAATCATTTGTATGCATTTGTCTGTTTTTCCAGTGCCTCTCCCGAAATGCAAGCGGAGAGCTCAAGCTTCAGTATCTGGGCACTGTGGTGAGTACATTGGGGCTGCACATTTCCCCAACGCTTCTCCTCCACAACCAAAGACCAGGGTGTGTTTGACATGCCATCAAAGGAATCGATGAATACATCAACGGGGGAAACGGAAACACAAAGGCTGCGATAGCCTTTTAACACGCAGGTCCCGTAATGTGCCCTGTGATGTTTAGGGCGCGGTTCAGGCAATGAGAAGACTCTGCTCTGTTCTCTGTCTGTGTCAGATCTGTTTGAGGAGATGTTTTAGTGAGTTTGAGATGAGCGGGCCCGCGTGTCGTGACCTGCTCGTCTGAGGCCGGCTCTGCGCCGAGCGGGAGGGGGGGTCAGGGGGTCTGTTGGGCGAGTTGCCAGCGCACTCTCCCCTCCCCCGCGTCACGCTGGGGCTCATTGATCTGGACCCACGCAGCTGAAGGGAAAACGTTGTGCTGCAACCTTCAAAAAACACCTGCAGTCACCTGCATCTCTCAATCGGCCGAGCAGCCCGGAACATTCCGGGAGCGGGGGCTCTTCAAAGCCACGGAATGTTCCGTAAGGTGTGTAAGGTCTTCCAGGTGTGTGAGTGTGAATGCCCCTGTTAGCTCACACCCCCGGACCTGCTCGTCCGCTCGCTCCCACGCCACTTTCCCGCGCCCGCCTGTCCTTGCCCGAGCCCAGCTTTCCCTCGCCTGGCACGTTTCCACGGCGATGGAGCCTCGGAGGCGCGGCCTGCTTAACGGCACATCCGGTGACCTGGCTGTCAGGGCCGCTCCGCCAAGCCACGCTGACGGGGGCCGGGGGCAGGGGGCGGGCGGGGGTTGTCTGTCAATGGAGGAGGAGGGGGGGGGTGGGGCAAAAATGGTCTTGGTTGTTATCCCGGATTGTAGACGGGCGAGCGCTAAGGCTCCATCGACCCAGGGTTGGAGGGGTGGGAAGCGGGGGTTAACCCCTGGCCATCTGACAGGCGGGCGACGCAAAGGCAGCTCGCCGAATCGCTGAGAGGGAGACATCGCTGGCCTCGTCCACGCGGCCTGGCTGAAGGGCACGGCGCCGCCGTCCAGACCCGGGCCAGCGGCGGGGAGTTAATTCCCCCGGACGGGAGGGGAGGAAGGAAGGATTTTAATTAGAATTGATTTTGAAAAAAAGTAGAGATGGGCTTTTGTGTGTGTGTGTTTGGTGTTAGCCTCATAAAAGAACACAAAGTCAAGACTTTGTTTTAGGTCATTTGCCTTTAAAAAAAAATTGTTTTATGTCCACATATTGTGTGTGCGTGCGTGCGTGCGTGCGCGCGTGTATACTGCATTTGTATTGCTTCTTACTCGTACTAATTTAAGCTGATAAGTCTCTGTAGGGTTTGCGAGTGACTTGTTTTTCAGTCTGCGCGTTCAGTCACACTAGCAACGCATTGTGCGCTTTCAGATACAAGAAGGGAAAATATTCCTCATTTGAAACTGGGTCGGAATTGATTTGGGGTTCGGTCCAGATTTGAGAAGCCCTGCCCTAGTTGGACCGCTTGGTGACCAAACGCAGTGGGGGGGGGATGGTCACTCCTTATATTGTGTGAAGCTGCCTGTTGCGTTTGTGTTTCACATGCCCTTTATTTTTTGCCATTCCAAACATTAAAGTGAAACAAACAGAAAGACGATTCCCGGTAGGTTGACTGTTTCGTTTTTTAATTTGGCTCTCGTCTATATAATTCTGCTTTGTTTATGTCAAAATTGGACATTGTTTTGAAGGGGGAGAAAAAAAGGCACACAGCTTGGTCTCCGGTGTTCCCTTAGACCCCAATTATCGTCTCGAGAGTTTTGAATTGCGTCTTCCAGTTATTTGAAATGTACTTCCCCCAAAACTGTATGTTAATATGGAGTCCTGACAATGCAAATCGAAATGGGGTTCAGCTCTAATGTGCTGTTTGTGTGACCCCGCCCCCCGCCCAATCAAATGAGCAGAAAAAGCACTTGTCCTGTGGTAGGGATTAATGACGGCCATCTAAAACAATTTGGAACTCAGTTTTAGCCGAGGAGGGCGAATTTAATATGATAATTGATCCGTTTGCGCTGCAGTCTGCATAGCAGGGGAGAGTTATGCTAATCCACGACCCTGGCCCAGTCACTAAGCGGTCGCTGCGTTGATGGATGCGTCGATTTCCGTTGAGGAACTTTTGTGGGGAACTTTGCGGTCGCCTCACACGGTTCTCTCTGGGGGAAAGGTGAACCCCCGGAGCCGAAGCGTCTGTAGCGGTGTTGGGCAGCGGAAAGGTCTCCCGTGGGGCTGTTAGCGCTGCTATAGAACATCAGTTACACAGGAACTCTTAATTGATTCGTTTAATTAGCGGGAGCCGGAGCCAGTCACCCGCTGTCGTGGGGGGATGGAGGGGGGGTTCCGGGCCGGTCGGTCGGCTGCTGTCTGACACTTAACGGTCCCTCGCTCTCGTCACGCTCCTTATTAAAAGTGTCATTGTATGGAAATGAAAGTCGCACACAAAAAGACCCTTCAGAAGTTGGCTAACGCGTAACGATTCCGTCTTTCCTTTTCCGCTCGACCGAAGAAAAGGAGCGTGCAGAAAGTTTTGAGCGTTGCCCCTCCCCCTCCGCTCCGACCTCACAAAGTTGCGAAGCGATTATAAGACGCCTTCGATGGAGGAGGCGGCGGAGCAGCTTGGTCTCTTCGCAACTTTGTCACGGCGGCTTGGCTGTCAATCAAGGTGAGATTTGGGGGGTGGGAGTGGGGCAGGCGCTTGAGTTCTCTTTAAAGAGTTTCAGAAACGGCCCATGTGACCCACCACCGCCCCAGCCCGTCCCCAGTACCTGCGCTGTGAAGGGGGGTGAGATTACTCACCCTGCGTCTGAACAGAGGAGCGTGGCGGCCACCTCCAAGGGCCCGCACAATGGGCCCTCTTCTCCTCCCGATGGCCAGAGATGTGTCTCTCACGCCTCTGAGTCGGGCCAACGCCAAAAGCAGGTGTCTTAGACCCGGAACCAGACGCCTTTCAAGTCCCCTAAGTGTTCAAATGCCGTCGCGGCCGCCAGGCGCCCTGGCACAGAGAGGAGAGAGAGGCGCTCGCTCAGATTAGTGTTGCCTCTTGTCGGGCTCCATTCAGCCCGGGATTAAAGCCCATTGGAGGGATTTTCCCCCCCATTCATACGGTGGGAGCCAGATTATATGACCCAAAGTGTGCAATTACACTGTGAGCGCGCGTGTGGCAGCGCAGTGCACACGATTTGAGTATGAAAAATGCCCATCGCGTAAACTGGTGGAAATTGGCAGCGTTTGTTGTGTTTTTGTCTCTACTACGCAGGGCATTGTCAAAGTGGATAGAGTGCGATCCGCTGCGTTTGTAGAGAGTGGAGCCTCATGCCTTTCCCTGCGCTCAGCTAATTATCTGCAGGTCTGGATCCCACTGTGTGTTTACCGCAAGACTTTTACTCTCCGAGGAGACAAATAATTGGCACTTCTCCCCCGACTGTGAAATCGCCACCGAATTCCACATCCCAGCTGTGTGCCGTCTTGGCCCAAATGAAGACGCCTCACCTGGTGTCTCGGTGCAAAGCCACACAAGAGTTAATGTCTAATGAATAAATTAATACCCAATGAAGGAGACCACGGTGTGTGTGTGTGTGTGTGTGTGTGTGTGTGTGTGTGTGTGTGTGTGTGTGTGTGTGTGTGTGTGTGTGTGTGTGTGTGTGTGTGTGTGTGTGTGTGTGTGTGTGTGTGTGTGTGTGTGTGTTATTTTTCTCATCAAGATCCAGCTCGTTGTGATTCGTTTTGATATAGCCGATTTAACGTGTCGGGTCTATTTAGTATTGGCATCGATTGCAGCAGAAATGTAAAATTCGGGTGTGGAAATATATATATATATATTTTTAAAGATGTTTGTGAGATCTCTCCTAAATCCGTGCGATGTGAGGACGTATGCACTCAAACTAACGTTCCTGTACCTGCTTCTGAATGTTCTGAAACACATGTCGTCGGCATAAAAGAGAGAGTTAGTTTGTTTCCTAATGGGCTTCCTCCCGAGGTATTGATATGTGGGCCGTTATTGTTATGCATAGTTGTGTTATTGAATTAAGTCCTCCACGGAGAACCACCCTTTTAAATGGAGCCTTTTTTCTTTTTTCCTTTGGTTTTAAACAGTGTCAGTCCCTTTTCAGATGTGCCCCTACTGGGTTCCTCTTAAGTGGATAAAGTGATTGCCCTTAGCTGCTGGAAATATATTCTCAAAGACTAACAAGGCCTTTAAAGATAAGAATTCAAAGGCATAGGTGTTGTATGTCTAGGAAAGGATAGTATTCCTTCGTAAGAGTAAGAGTTGGGTTTAATCCTGTGAAATGCTCTTTTGTCGTACCTGAGGCAGTGACACGGATTGAGAGTGCGTTTGCTTATGTAAAGCGCAGCCCCTACACTTTGGAGTATGAAGCCGGATAAACATCATTTACTCAACAGTAGAAAAACACTTCTTTTTTTTTAAAGAGGAAGGGAAGCAGTGAACTAAAGACTGGCACAGACCCAGCAGGCCTGCAGTCAAAGTTCAACAGCGGCAGTGCCCCGGTGACCAAAACAAGCAGTAGCAGTAGTAGTAGTGTCTGTAGCAGTAGCAGTAGCAGTAGTAGCAGCAGTAGCAGTAGCAGTAGCAGCAGTAGTAGTAACAGTAGTAGTAGTGTCTGTAGCACTAGCAGCAGTAGCAGTAGTAATAGCAGTAGTAGCAGTAGTAGTAGCAGTAGCAGCAGTAGTAGCAGTAGCAGTAGCAGCAGTAGTAGTAGCAGTAGCAGTAGTAGCAGTAGCAGTAGCAGTAGCAGCAGTAGTAGTAGCAGTAGCAGCAGTAGTAGTAGCAGTAGCAGCAGTAGTAGTAGCAGTAGTAGTAGTAGCAGTAGCAGTAGTAATAGCAGTAGTAGCAGTAGTAGTAGCACTAGCAGCAGTAGTAGCAGTAGCAGTAGCAGTAGCAGTAGTAGTAGCAGTAGCAGCAGTAGTAGTAGCAGTAGCAGCAGTAGTAGTAACAGTAGTAGTAGTGTCTGTAGCACTAGCAGCAGTAGCAGTAGTAATAGCAGTAGTAGCAGCACTAGCAGCAGTAGTAGCAGCACTAGCAGCAGTAGTAGCAGTAGCAGTAGTATCTGTAGTAGTAGTTGTAGTAGTATCAGTAGCAGTAGTAGTAGTAACAGTAGTAGCAGTAGTAGTAGTGTCTGTAGCAGTAGCAGCAGTAGTAGTAGCAGTAGCAGCAGTAGTAGTAACAGTAGTAGTAGTGTCTGTAGCAGTAGTAGCAGTAGTAGTAGTAACAGTAGTAGCAGTAGTAGTAGTAGCAGTAGCAGTAGTAGCAGCAGTAGTAGCAGTAGCAGCAGTAGTAGTAACAGTAGTAGTAGTGTCTGTAGCACTAGCAGCAGTAGCAGTAGCAGTAGTATCTGTAGTAGTAGTTGTAGTAGTATCAGTAGTAGTAGTATCAGTACTAGCAGTAGTCTGTAATATTAATCATAAAAGTAACTATGTACATACAGTTCTGTAAGAACTGTAAGGCTAATAGGCATATTACGCAGATTTTGGTCTTCTATCCAAATTATAAATAGCCTTTCCATCTCAATAATTAAACCACTGCGTTGCTTGGTAATAATCGTGGCATTCATCGGGGCATGGCCTTTCACATGCTCCATTATTTCATTGTCTTTTGAAATTGTTCCAATCGTTGACCGGCTGTAGCCTAATGCTTTCCCAATGGCTGATGGCATTTCACCACCTTTATTATTTCAACTTTACTTTCCATTGTTTTCCTTTCCTTTGATGCATCACCAGCACTTGCATCGGATTTACGATTTGGAGGCATCGTTGTAAGGGTAAGAGAAAGAGAAAAACGGGACCGTGATCTGGCTTAAAATAACGGACGGTGATCTCTGTTCCTTGAGCCGCCGAATCGCTGAAACCGCGCAATGTTTTCATGAGCATCACAAAGTAGTGCGTGCGTTCTTTATTACGAACCATTGTATTTAACTCAATTTTAGGGCAGTCCGTTCGTAAGTACCAGTTGTCCATAAATCGGACGTTCGTAACCCAGAGACTGCCTGTAGTAGTGTCTGTAGTAGTAGCAGTAACAGCCGGTCTGGCACAGTCGGGTTTTGAACTGCGGCTGCAGTGGGGAACTTGCATTCCAGGCGAATGCTTTTACCGTTACGCCACCCGAGGCCCATAAACTATATATTTATAGACATTCATAGGCATAAATTGCACATTGTTTATTTAGTTGCTTAGCAGAGGTCCGTATCCAGGGACGGATAGCTCTGTTATCCGTTTACACAGTTTGATATCAGCTGAAGAAATGTTAAACGTCTTGCTCACGCGTACATTAGCAAAATTTGAGCAATACGCAGTAACATCCGTCAGTGTAACATTGGCATGAATCGGTTAAAAACAGCAGGAAGAGGGGGAGATGCAATCATAGTGAGCGAATGTGCAGCCCTTTGCGATAGCGAGCAGTGGAGGCGTTCTTAAGGTGTTTTAATCATATTATGGCCCCCGTGAGTTTATGTTGCCTTGGGGGCGGGGGGCGAAAGCGCTCTGATCCCGCTGTGCACGTGTTCCACTTTCTGAGCCCACGCCACGCGGAGCCGACACGGGTCCACTCCCCCCGTCACACTGATCCAGCCCGCAGACAGGGCCACGGACTCCACCTCAGGGCTCTGCTGTCACGGAGGGGAGGGGGAGGGGGGGGGAGGGGGCCCGGGATCGCTTCACTCGCTGGGGCCGAGGCCGGGGCCCCTAGTGGACCGGTGCACTTTGTCACTCGCGCTTCACCCAGAGAGCCCCGCCTGTCAGACCCCGGAGACGCCGCCAGGCCATGCCAAACACACGGCGTTAAATCACCTTTTAATAACGCTGCTGTGCGGCCACCAGTCTGGCCTCGCTGTTTATCAGACGCGTGCGCTCCAGCGTCGACAGGAATCTCCTGCGTGCCAGGTCAAAACATCGTACACAAGCGCTTGTCCCCAAACACAGGGCGCACTGGTGATGTGTGAAGCTTGCTAAACGTAACGTCTCTATTCTGCTGAAGGTGCTTTTCTGTAGTGGGACAGCTTTGTTCCTGTTGGAGATGACGGTTAATTGTGCTTCACAGAGACGTCGTTCTTGCTTGTTAAACCGACGGTAGCATAAATGGTATAAATGTTTTAAACATCAAGCCTGTCCACAAAGAAGAAAAAACTGCTGCTTCTCACACAAAAGGGGTCTGTTGTTGACTTTCTTCCTAAAAACATAATCCATGTCAGGATCTGATTGCATATGCTCATGTTGATGTACTTAAGTGCAGTGGCTGTCAGATGATGAACTAGTAAAGTTTCAGAGACAAACCCCTTGGTGGATCTTTTTTTACATTTTTAAATTTTTTCCTTTTTCCCCGTTTTTCCTCCTAATTTGGTTGCCAATTATACTCCAGTTATCTCAATTCACCCTCCCCCACACGTCCACCACCCGGGTAATGAGTTCATTCTTCCCTCCGTGCTCCTCAGCGGGCTCGTGCCGGCTCACCCTCCCCCCTTCCCCCTCCCCCTGGGGCGGACGGCCAAACACCGCTCCCCACGGGGCTCCCCTCCAGGGCCGGTCTGGTACAGACGGGTTTAAAACCGCGTCCCTGATAGGCAGCTCACACTCGTAAAGGACCAGCCAATACGGGTGCGACGCTATCTGCCGCCCCCTTGGTGTCTCTTAAGCGCGCTTTTGATTGGTGGGTTGGAGGTCATACCTTCAGGAAACGGACAGAGCGCCGTGCGGGGCGCGGGGATTCCACAGCGTCACCTGCAGAGCCCCCTCCCCACGCACACCTGACCAGTGCGGAGAACAATCACGAGTGTCAGTTTCAACGCAAAAGTCTAAACAAAAGGGAGAGGGGAAACAATCGGGTTCACAACAGGAAGCGGCCGCGCGGAGGCATTGCCTGCCTTCAAAGGCCGGGGGGGCCGAGTGGCGGGAGGGCTGTAGAGACGGCGCTGTTCAAAGCGCTCTCCGACACTCTTCCTGCCATTCTTTGTTGGCCCGGCCCGGCCCGGCTCGGGGGGATGCTATAAGTAGCCCCTGCATCCTGCCCCCCGCGGGGCTTCAGGTGGAGCGGCCCTTTGTTTGTGTAGCTGAGGCCGCTGCGCGCTTTTAACGTGTTCTGGATGCTTCCCGCCCCGCCCCATCTCAAACGGGCTGCTCCCATTGGTTTGCAGGGGTCCTGGGGTGCAACGTGTCGGGCCGTCATTGAGAATGACACATTTCTTGACCTGTTTTTTTTTTTTTTTTTTTTTTAAATTTTTTTAAATTTTTATAAACCCCCACAGATTTATTCAGTCCTGGTCACTCGTCCTCTAGAAATAATGGGGGGTGTAGTTGAGCGAGAGAGGATAAAAATGTACCGCGTAGTGGACTTAATTTGGTGTGTCCCAACTGCAGCGCACAGGTGTGCTGGAGTCCGCAGGGCCCTCCTGGAGGCCAGGTCTGGGACACCGGGTTCTCCGTCCGGGAGGGAATGTGAGAACGTGGAGAGGGTTTGGAGATGAAACGGTTATTTCATGTCTCGTCGTTTCGCGGGTGAAGAGGCACAGAGCGGTCAGTGTGGACATTTTAGAGTCACGACGTTAACCCCCTACGGGTTTCTCTTTCCCTCTCCGCGTCTTTGCTGTTTGGCACTTGTTGCTGCTTCAGTGCTCCACGCGTCTGCGTCCCGCTGTGTCCCCAGGGTCTCCGGGCCCTCCCTCTCGCTGAGTGGCGCACACGTTCCATTGTCAGGCCTCCCTGTGGCGGTGGCCAAAGTGCCACTTAGTCCAGTGAATGACCTTTGTGGCGTAATTACCTGCTCGTTAAGGCAGTTTGTGGGCACCTGTCGGGGCTGGGTCCACCCACAGCGCACCCCTACACCTGCGCCGTTGTCAAACAAAGACACCGCCACCCCTCCTCCGCCCCCCGTCCCCCCTCTTCCGCTCAGTCACTCTTAACTTGGTCCGCCTCTCCTGTCCCCTGGACCCCGAGGTGACGGCCCCCCTTAATTAGGGCCACTCGCCACTGAGGAGGTGGGGAGGGGCGGGGCTGTTTACGTGCTAGCGACGGAGCGGGCGCACAAGCGGAGACGTACAGGTTTTCTTTCCCCGCCGGTTGAGTCGTTGGGCAGTGCGGTCATCTCTGGGGCGGGCCCATTCTGGAGATGTGGGCACGGCCCAACGTGGGGAACTCATTAAAAGTGGAACAGAAGTCATAAAATAGGATGATCATTTGTCCGCTCTGTATGGCAGTGTGGAGGTTTGTCTCAGGCATGCGTATGATATCAGGGCCGTGGCATATGCATGCGTGTGTTGAAAAAAATCCATCTTCTGGAAAAAATTCCGCTTTTTGAACCACATTCTAAGCCTTTTTGTTATTGAGTGACTGTGCCCCAAAATTGACTGAATAATTAATAACTATAGTATAGTAGTATAGGCTTTAAAGACAGGCAGAGGTATGAGGCTGTAGGGGACTGTAGGGGACTGTAGGAGACTGTAGGAGACTCTAGGAGACTGTAGGGGACTGTAGGGGACTGTAGGGGACTGTAGGAGAATGAGAAATACCAATATGTTTTGTCCTGTAATGTCCCAGGAATGGGGACATTGTTCCAGAATGACTCACAGCTGGAGATTAGGAGCCATTCAGCCCCCTTCCGTGTAGCAGAGTGTATATTAGCACTCCACACGCCCCCCTCACTCCCCTTCACAGACCCCAGTGTGACCGGCCCCCTCCAGTCGAATGGGACCGCTGTCCTGTCCCTCGTGATGAAACCAGCCCAGGTAATGTGGGTGAGCTGTTTCCCCAGAGCCCTGCTGTGTGCGCTGTGTTTGGGAGGCCCGTGTTGGGACACGTCCAGCTTTGCTGTGGGGCCCAGCTGCCTCGGGGGGGTCAGGAACGTGAGAATGCTCTGATTTCTGTGACCCACACTGACGCCTCTGTGGTGTCACTCTGACACCGTCACCCCCCGCGCACTCACTCTCCCTTGACACTCACCTTTTGCCATCTCGCTGGCTCCCTCGTTTTCTTGAAGAAAATGCCTCCCCCGATCGGGGCTAACAGCCAGGGCCGGTCCGTGTCCCTGATGGGCAGCGCACACTCGTACAGGACCAGCCAAATCGGGTGCGTTAGACCGCTACGCTATCCGCCAGCCCGTTTCTTGTGTGTGTTTAATTGGCATTGCACAAGCCCGTTCTCTGAAATAATGTCATTTCCTATTACGTCATGGCAATGTCTAGATCAAGGATGCCCAAAGTTAATTCTGGAAAGGCTGCAGTTGAGATGATGTTTCCAATCGGTTCAGCTGAGATTCAGTAATAACAGTATTATTGTGTTCAGTCGACTGTTCCAGCGCTCGACAGGCACAAACCTGGAGAGCCAGGTTGTACAACAAAGTTGTATTTTTGTTTGTTCCGAGTCGATTGCGCGTGGTTCAGGGTCGCCATGGCTTCGTGTCCGTGGGGGGTCATTTGGAGGTCATGACCACGCACGACCCGGGTTCGGGGGGAGGGCGCTACGTTTCCTGAGAAGAATAAGAGGGGAAATGGGCACTTCCATCGCCCTCCAGGTGTGATTTATGAGCCCCGTGGCGGCGTGGGCCCTGATTGGGTTTTATGGGACGACTTCCACCGTCCCTTCTCCTAATTGTGCTAACGGGGCGGTCCCACACTAAATATAGGGTCTACGGGGAGCGGAGGGGTGATATGACGTTCACGTTCTAAAAATGCTCTCCACGGTGAAAAGGTCACCGTGTCCACCTGACCCTGCCACCGGGGGTGACCAAGTCACATCAATAAAAGTGAAGATGTCGCGTGCCACAGTCGCATGAAAACGCACAGTGGTCATTTACAACAAACGTGAGTGCACTATGATTGGAATATAAGTCAAATTTTTTTACATTTTATTTTTAATTTAATTTGTTTGATTTTGAAATGGATTTTTCTCCCTATTGTTCTCCCAGTTTGGTGGCTAATTATCCCCTATATTTCTTTCGATTCACCCTCCCCCCACAAACTCGCCACCCGTCAAACGGGGCAAGCTAATTCCCTGAGGCCGGCGATGATCCGCCTCCTCCGAGACGGAACTCGCCCACCTACTTTCTGGAGACGCCCTTCTCTCTTCTCGGCGAGCTCGTGCCGGCTCACCCTCCAGCCAATCACCACCCCCGATCGGGGCTCCCCACCAGGGCTAGGCTGGCACAGCTGCGGTTCTGGGCGAGTGCTTTGACCGTTACGCCACCCGAGGCCCCACAAGTATGATGTCACTACAGGTGAACCCTTTATTTATTGACACTCTGGGCTGTTGCTTTTTGAAAGCCACTCGATGTGCCCCTCATAGTTCCATACGAGGTGAACCCTTTTAATGTAACGTAGTAAGCCTTAGTAGTAGTAGAATGCCTTCCATTGAAAAGTTTGAGATTGTACAGCGGGTTGAGCAGCCGCCGACCTCTCCCACTGCTCTCTCTCTCTCTCTCTCTCTCTCTGTCTCTCTGTCTCTCTCTCTCTCTGTCTCTCTCTCTCTCTCTCTCTCTCTCTCTCTCTCTCTCTCTCTCTCTGTCTCTCTCTCTCTCTGTCTCTCTGTCTCTGTCTCTGTCTCTGTCTCTGTCTCTCTCTCTCTCTGTCTCTGTCTCTCTCTCTCTCTCTGTCTCTCTCTCTCTCTCTGTCTCTCTCTCTCTCTCTCTCTCTCTCTCTCTCTCTCTCTCTCTCTCTCTCTCTCTCTCTCTCTCTCTGTCTCTCTCTCTGTCTCTCTCTCTCTCTGTCTCTCTCTCTCTCTCTCTCTGTCTCTCTCTCTGTCTCTCTCTCTCTCTCTCTCTCTCTCTCTCTCTCTCTCTCTCTCTCTCTCTCTCTCTCTCTCTCGGATCAGAGGTCCCTTGCCTAAAAAGTCTCCAGAACCATCTTTTCCTCCCTCCCTCCCTCCCTCCCTCATTCTTTCTTTTCATCGCCCCACCCCCTCACTCACGTCAGGTCCACACACACACACACACACACACACACACACACACACACACATATCCGCTTTGTGCATCCAGCGCTCCGACGCCACTTTGAAGCGTCCCTCTCAAGTTTTTTTAAACGCTAAATTAATTTTAATGTTGTTTTAGCCGTTGTTTGTTTTTGTAACGGCGGCTCCATATGGCCGGGCCCCGATAATCCCGCCGTCTTCCGCTCGCGCTTCTGCTGCCTTCGCCCCCCGGCTACGGCTCTATCTCCACATCAATTAGCGCCGTGATTAATACAACAAGCCAGCGCTTTAGAGGTAATGGCACACAATTAACATCTCATCCCGCCACAAAGGGCTGTGCCCAGCCCCCCCCGGCCCGCTCCTCTCTCCGGCTCGCCACTGAAGTGCGTGTTGTCCCCTAATTCAACGTGCCCGCTTTGGCCGAGACACTCTGCCTTTAATCTAATTACAGCGGGCCCCGGCGGGCGGGCGGAGGAAGAGGGGGATGAGCGGGCGGGCGGAGGAAGAGGGGGATGAGCGATCGAGCTCTTTTTGTCACCCTGACCGGCGGTTTTGAAAACTAGTGCCGTTCCCCTAATGTCCACACTTGTTGCTGTTTTTTTTTCTTTTTTTCTTTCTTTCTTTCTTTCCCCTCCTCCTCTCCCGTTTTAGTAGTCACGGCCGCATTGCAAACCTCCCGTAAATAGAGCTGTAGGCGCTGTCATGCGCTTTGCTGGGAGACGGTCCTTGGAGTGCTGTTGGGCTCAACGATGCGTCCTGATTGACAGCTACCTCGAGACTGGGGCTGATGGAGTTGTCAGCGCCGTTATGCTAACGTGCTAACGGGCTTGCTCCAGTGACTGCAGATGTACAGCGCGCGATGGCTCCGCGCTCGTTCTGCTGGTACGAGTGCGATGCGTATTTATTGATTTGAGAAGGGTTCGTACGGGAACACACGAGGAACGCTGGCTCTGCGGGGGTTTGGGCGGGGCTCCTCGCTGCAGGGGGGTCACCGTACACGAGTAAACGCACTGTGACCTACGAACCCCTCCATCTTCCTGCCCTCCGTGGCCTGAATCCCCTCTGCTGGAGTCGAACCGTGGAAATGAGAAATGTTTTGAGTTTTTAGTGCGTATTGAAGCAGTGGGCCAGCGAATGAACATCTTTGAGGGCCACGACATTAAAATCACGTTCACACCATGTCATGGAAATCATTCAGTGGTAAAAGCGCAACAGTGGTAAAAGCTTTTTGTTACCGGTTTGTCGATGATTTCTCCACTTTACGTCTGTCCTAGCTTGTGAGCTGACTGGCGTGACTTTTTTTTTTTTTTTTCGGAGAAAATAATGAGTAACGGCAACGCACACACACACACACACATCTGCATGGTCCCGCTCCTCAGACTCCACACCCAGCTGTTGGGTAGGGCTGTGGTTCCCCCGGGGACCGGCCTGTTTATCAGGGGCTCTGCCAACCGGATGATGGATTCCACCAGGCACCATGAGACGAGCCGCAGGGGGGCGGGGCCGCGGGGCCCTGCTCACACCCACCCCGCCGATGGCCCTGGTTTACACGGGCGGGCGTGTCGCCGCTGGTCGCCGCTCCTCCCGCCGCCGGGAGGTCGGGAGCGCGGCGTGCGGGAGACAGATGGGCCCCGCGCAGCAGACGGCCGCAGCCAATCGGAAAGCGCCGTACGCAGCGCTGATGTTCCGCAGACGGCCAATTAAAACCCAGCTACGGTAGCGGCACACAGAGGGAACGTGCCCAAGTATTAAACGAGGAAAGGGAATCATTTAAAAAGTGTTTAATTAGAGGCTTGTTCTATTCTCCTCTGGATCCTGCAGCTCTTCCTCAATGTGTAAAAAGCGAAACCCATGTTACCTTTCATTTATCTGTATCAATTCAAACGCGCAGTGCCCACCCCGTTTAATGTGTCTCTAAAGGTATTCACATCCTGTCCGTACAAGAGAATCTGCATCCCATTTCCTGTTTCTGCAGATAGTTAAATATTTAAGCACGGTTTCTTTTATTTTTTATAATAAGAATAAATATAGTCTCTGCTGGGACCGTAGAGAAAAACGGCAAACGCTTTTCCCAAATAGTTTATTGCCGTTTATCGTATTGTATTCATTGAGTCTTCGCTGTCCCCTGGAGTTTAGACATTACAAAGAGAGCATGGCGAGATTGAGACGCTGGCCGTCTCAGGGCAGT